>VZTT01046984.1:143306-168688 GCA_013400855.1 Buphagus erythrorhynchus
AAAAAAAAAAACAACAAAAACAACAATGAAAACACAAACAAACAAAACATAACAAAACAAAAACCAGAACAAACAAAAAACCCCAAACAAATAAAAGCATTTCAGGTGCCTGGGTAATACAGGCATATTTCCCCATCCCCTCCTTTTGCAAACTCTCCAGCCTTTGCAGGGGTATGAGGTGTGGAACAAAACAACTCACATAGGCATCTCCTACAAAAAACAAAGAACTAAAGGATAGAAGGAGCCCACATTTCATGATTCTCATACAGAAATCATCACTATCTCCAACACACCTGAATATTTCCCATTCATGTTCACATAACCACAGTGGCAGCACTGACCAACTCATGCTCCACATGGCTGCTGCAGAAGGTCCTTGCAAGGTGGATGGTGGCTCTCTGCATGGACCTCCTCCTGTGGCCTTACAGTGACAGCAATGACACGTGCCACACGCGCTGCAAGTGACTTGAGGAATGGGTCCCAAATGGCACCCCATGGTCATCATCACTGCACAGCTCTGTTCCAAAGATCTCACAGCACATGGCTGGCTTCAGGAACACAACAGAAGAGGATGAGGCAGCTGAGAGGGTTGGAGTGGTGATGCAGAATCACAGAATCACAGACTGGATCAGGTTGGAGGGAACTGCAGGAGGTCCACCTGGCCCAGCCTCTCTGCTCAAGCAGGGTCGTCCCAGAGCACATGGCACAGGATTGTGTCCAGACAGTTCTGGGATGTCTCCAGTGAAGGAAACTCCACATCCTCTTTGGGTGTTCCCATCCACAGCCACCTGCATAGGAAATTTCTTCCTCATATTCAGGTGGGAGCTCTTGTGCATCAGTTTGTGCCCATTGCCTCTTGTCCCATGGCTGGGCACCACGGAGCAGAGTCTGGTCCATCCTCTGACACGTCCCTTCAGAAATTGATGAGGTCCCCTCTCAGTCATCTCCTCTTGAGACTGAGCAGGCCCAGCTTCCTCAGCCTTTCCTCACAAGAGAAATGCTCCAGTCCCTTCATCATCTTTGTTGCCTTCCACTGGATCCTCTCCCCACACAACAGGAGAGCTTGCATTTAGTCTGCTGTTTCCTGGGTCTGGCTCACTGTAAACTGAATCATAAAATCCTAAAATTTTAGAATAGCCCAAGATGGAAGGGATCCACAGGGACCACTGAAGTCCAGTCCAACTGGGCTAATATCCCACAGCAGTGGGGGATTTCAGATTTCACAGAGACAAATAAATCTGTTGGAAGTGTTATGCAAATATAAGGATGTATTCCTCAGACAATTAAGATCTGACCTCAGAAGCAGAGCAGTAGAGCAGAAGTCATCATTACCATCACATACCTCACACTGTAATTAGTCCCCCCCCACAGGTTAATGTTTGGATTTCTCAGCCTGGACAGCGACTTTTTTAATTCCAGCAAAACATATTTCACTTCATTAGTTTACTACAGTAATTATTTTTGTTATTTTACATTTTTAGTGCTTTGTAATTAATCCAGGAGCTGTGAGAGAGTGTGAGTTACAGCGCTGCACCTCATACTTGTGAGTTCTTAACTGGGAGCCCAAAGGCCATGTGCCACTGAATGTGGGAGCTATGAATTTACTGGGCTTTAAATGAGACCCTTCTGTGTCTTATTGAGAAGATAAACCAGCTCACAAAGCTTTTCAGAACTTTTCAGGACTAAGGATAAAAACCTGCACTGATCCCTGGACTGAACTCTGGAGCACTGCACAAGGAGTCAGAATGTATTAAAAGGATACTACTGCTTCCCTGCAACCCCAGAAACATTACCACAAACTCCTGTTTTATGACTTTTTCAGTGGTATGCAGAAAATATTCTGTGGAAGGAAAGTCATGAAGTTTCAATAAGCCAGATTTTCTTTACTGAGCTCTTTGTCTTTCCATCAGAAACTGAGAGGGGCCTTGGCCATCCACTTGGGAGGAATATGGTGACAATCTTTCCAGCTGTGGAGTTAGACTGATCTTCTAACCACAATATCACAGACCTGACAGAAGCCAAAGGAAATGTAATTCTAAGGCACATGGACACCTAAATCCCATTTGAAGCACAACTAAGGTTTAAGTGTCTGAGCCTCCTGGCCTCACTGCCTTTCACAGGGAGCTGGGGCTCAGGATCCTGACAGAGTGACCATCATTTCATGTGTTCCCCTTTAGCTTATGCAACTAGGGCTGTGTTTGGCCATATTAATAAAAGGTATAATTTATCCCATTGATTTAGGATGATGAGTCTCTGTTTCCAAATCAAATCAGTGCTTAATACTTCAGCTTGATGACTTTGCAAAGGTTAGAAGTAATGCAAACTGACCCTCTGTGGGCTTTAACCCATTTCTCATGTGAGATACAATCAGACACTTTATATATCTTTCAGGGGGATCTGTGTTCATATATTTTATTTTAGATTTGTCCCAGTTAAGAGCACTGACACACTCAGACAGAGCCTGTATTCCCATGGTCCCAGCAACATCCTTCCCACACCCCTGGGTATCCAAACTACAGCTTGGAAATGAGGCTAAGCCCCCTGGCTGATCTAAGAAGCAAGTCAATATATTGCTCTGAATAAAATGAAAAATATCATTAAAAAGGGGATGGGGTGGGGGACCAACTCCTCTGAAGTTTTGGCCTCTTGTGTAAATATGAAGCCAGATTTCAGTGCTTTGTGATTAACCGCAAATTTTGCTGCAAAGGTCAGCAGCATCTAGGAGCAGCATCTCCAGAAGCCACACAGGCAATGCAGGGATCACCAGGATCCCTTCCAGGCAAACAGCCTTGCCATGTGCAGAGCTGGAAGGATCTTCCTCCCCATCTCTAGGCAATTTCAGCTTTGCCTTGACAAAACCCAAGATAAAACCAAGACAAAACCCCCACATTAAAGCCAGGTCTTGTCCCTTCACTGTGTCTCAGCAAGGGGCTGTCAACACCTCTCACCACAGAGCTGTCTTTGTGGCTTTGGGAAACAAACACCTCCTTTCTGCTCTTATGAAGTATCCCTGTTTTATATATGATGCATTCAGACCAATCAATCTTCTATCTTGGTGGCCTGTTTAGAGACTTAGGGAGCTGGCATTGATTAAATGCCTATAATAGAGAGCATTAATTTACCCGTCAGTGGAAAAATCACCATTGTAAATTGTCCCAGTCGGTTTGTATATCACCAAACGATGTGCAGCATGTTCTGGGGGTGTGCTGAAATGCTCCTGTACATAAAGCACATTCAATTAGCAGAACCAGCACTGCTGCAGCAGCACCAGCACTGCTTTGGCTGGCCATAGGCAGAGGTCTGGGTTTGATTCTGCTGCCCTCTTTAGGATTTGTGCCTGGGACTCCACAGTCTAATAAAAGATTAAGTGTAAGATCACCCAGTATCTGAAGACCCATAGGGACACTATAGCATCCTATAGGACTGGGGAAAAAATCAGCATAGTCCATCCTTTCACATGTCATGCTACACTGTTTGTAACAGTAATGGGGAGAAAAATATTCTGTGTTTTTGGAACAGCTGGAGGTCTCTTCACCTGCTGAGTTCATGGTCCCAGCTGAAATATCACATCATGTGTCCTTGGAGCATGAGGACGTAGATCACAGCAAGGGGAGGCAGGAATGAGTTTCTCTTGAGCAGTGAAGCAACATTAGATTTGCACTGCCCTAATAAAAAGATCTTCAGATTCAGACTGTAGGTAGCTATCTCAAGAGGAGGTATCCAGATCCTTATGGTGGCTGTACAGGAGGGCATGAGAGTGAGAGAGGAATCAGCTGAGTGAGGAATAGCTGGTTTTGGCAGAAGGAAAAGCAAGAAATTGCCCTCTATAGGTGACCCAGGTCACTGAGGACAGAGATGCTCAGAAGCAGTGTTGGGGGAGAGGTGAGGAGAATGAATGAACCATGGCAGAAAGGAAGAGGTGATGAGAAAAGGAAAAGCTCCAGCTGCTTAAAACTCTGACCCAGAGCCTCTGTCCAGGAAGGTTCATGCCCCCTGTGGCACTCGTGACAATCTCCAGCTGCTGCAGTCTGACTCTCTCCTCCCCAGCCACAGAACAGCCACAGCAGCCCCTGGATTGCAAACCTCCATCTCTCAAATCAGTAAATATCAAACAAAACAGAGGTCAAATTCATCCTTCCTTTATTTTCCAAACATCCACAGAAGGAAAGGATATTCTTCCTGTAAGCAAAGTGGATTGTTCCTTTCTCAGTGTTTCCTTTACAAATGCAATGACTATGGACCCACCACTGTTTCTCTTCTTCAAGTGGTGCTTCCCCAAGCCCACCAGCACTTCCCACCCTCAGGCATGCAGGAGCTGTGAGGGCTCGAGGTTTTGGGATTGCAGAAGTAAAGTTAGTTCATCCAGACCTCTCAAGGACTCCCTTACTCAAATCTCCTGGCGCAGGAGCCAAGATGTGATCTTTCTAACTGTCAGCCCAGCAAAATTAATCAAAGAGATGAAAATCCCCCCTGCCATTTATCACTGCTGATAAAGGTCCTGCCACCAGCACTGAGCTCCCAGTGTTGCTGCTGATGCATGAGTGAGGAGGTGATCCAGTTCACTCTTGCAGAGCCACTGTGACCCTGTCACACAGTGCCACACAAAGCCTGTGTGCCCCAGTGACTGCACAGGAACAGCTTATGCTCAATAATAAAATGTATCAACTGTTTAATTGCAATGAGTACATTAAAATTTAGAGATCAACTTTATGCCCCAAATTCTTCAAAGTTTCATCATTCCCCTTTCATTGCTGCAGAGCCCCTGATGCCAAGCATTTTTAATTAAAAAGGCACAGAAGAAGGCAGGTTGGCCATACAGCCAATGACAACTGGACAGCCCTGTCACACAAAGAGCTAGAGAAGGCAGGGCAAGCAGCCACAGAGATGTCCATTTCACAAATGCAAATCCTATTTACATGAATGATGGATTCACCTGGTGGGATTGCCTGGGTTACACAGAAGGTAGCATCCTTTCAGAGATTAAGGTCAAGGTTTTGAAAAACAGTTCATGACTTCAAGTGGGTCTATTCCTGGGTGACTAGTTGAGCTGTTTTTAGAGGCTTGTATTTTCACAAAAAGTTGAAGAGGTTTTGGTAGGTTCTGGAAAGATCTTTCCAAGGGCAGAGGAAATCTTTGGGTACAAAAACTATTAAGCTCCACCACTCTGAGCAGGTTGGTGTAAGCCCAGCCTGAGGCTTGGAAGCTGCTGCACATCATTGTTTGCTGGGAAGCAAAGTGGATGGTCCAGCATTGGCATGCCTGTGACAGCTTCCAGGCTGGGGCTGGTCTCATACCACCAGCTCTGACCCCTCAGCTGTCTTGAGTCTGGCTGGGGAAAAGATGAATATCTGAAGCTTAAGGCATGCAGTATCCACTCTTGGGTTTCCACAAACCCAGCCCAAAACCTGAGCTGTCTCACATAGGTGCCAAGCATCTGCTTCACACTCACGTCAGTTCTCATTCAAAGGGTTAATTTTACTTGCAGAGCTCCCTCCTATGAACAAGTAAATCCCAGTGCATTTTTACCAGCATGATTTATAAACCAGGTTGAGAAAACTCTGGTCTCTGAAGTCTGTTGTCAGAGTTAATGGAGCAAGAATATGAACTGCAGCATCTTAGGGTTACAGTCACCTCTCAGTAGTGACCTCCTGACAGTTTCAGACCCAGATCTCTGCTGCTTTTTTCCAGGCTGCAGTCACACCCCCAGCTGTGATGTGGAATTGCCTTTCCTTAGGGAAAGGTGGGACCAAGGTGGGGCAGAGATTTCTTCTTGAACTTTTCCATCAAAAGTCTGAATCACTTGCAGCAACCTGAGGTTTGACTTTCCCCCTTTTGCTTTATCCTGCAGAAATGAAGAAGAGATATTTAGTCTGTGAACTGCACATTGCAACCCAAAATGGAGGAATGGAGGTGACTGGCATGGAAAGGGGAAGGAGGGTGGTGTTTTTAATTGCCATGCCTTATTTGTACCCATGGAGAGCAGCATGGCTATTGACAGGCCTCCCAGAGCAAGGATCCCACCTAACAAGACGAAATGCTCCCAGATGAAGGCACTCCTATTAGATCTGTACTTGAGGGTGGCTTAAATAACTTCA
Source organism: Buphagus erythrorhynchus (assembly GCA_013400855.1). Taxonomy (NCBI): domain Eukaryota; kingdom Metazoa; phylum Chordata; class Aves; order Passeriformes; family Sturnidae; genus Buphagus; species Buphagus erythrorhynchus. The sequence continues at coordinate 149,402 of VZTT01046984.1, forward strand.
TAGAAAGCCAGCTAGACAAGACTGTTTCATCAGCTGACAAATTCCCAGAGCTATTAAAGGATCTTATGCCTTCTTGATAAAGGGTTCCATAATAAGGAAAAAAAAAAAATAAGGAAAAGCTCTCTATATGAAAGAAAAGCAGAGATAAACTGAATATTTTTTATTATCCCCCAACTTTGCTCTCTAGCCTCAAGAAGCACAGACAAGATATAAGCAGTAAGACAAAATGAAACAAGCATCAAAAAGCCACCAGAGTACCAAGAATGAAAAATGTGTGAAAAGCAAAATTCTGGCTAATAATTAAGTCATTGATATGTCATTTTCTGAATTATCCAGGAAGGGAAAAGATGAGAAGCGTGCTAGTTTGCACACTGTGTTCCATGTTGGGGAGCAGGGGCAGGATCTCCAGCACCTCATGGTAGTGCTCTGTCTTCTGTGTCAAGATCAAGAAGCTGACCATGTCCTGGGTGTTAAAATCTATTTAGTCCCCAGCCAGCAGCAGCAATAAAATGAGTACATAATGCCCCCTCCTGGCTATAGTCGGGGACACTATAAAAGTGCTGGCAGAAAGATAGTGTTGTGTCCCCTCCCACACTCGGGTGGATGATATATATCACTTGCTTGTGGAAGTCAAATTTCTTCTGCTGACTTAATCCCAGAGCCAAAATTAATCAGACATCCTAGCTAACAGGATCAGAAAACGCCATAAATTATGCTGCCTGCAACCTAACAACAGCATTAACAGCACGAAGAAGGTGGAGGTTTTTTTTTGATTAATCACTGTTTAAGTTGCCTAAAGGACCTATGAAACCTCCTGCTGGCTGACACAATGAGCAACATTTTATATTAACCCATATAAGGAAACGTCTTTAGAAGTGATGGATTATGCAGAAGTGAGATGGGGCTGTGTGATGTGGTTACCCAAGAGCTGCAAGTGGTGTGACAGGCACCTCTGCTGCTCCCAGCCCACCACAGCCCTCCCCACCATCTCCAGCCAAGCCCAGAGAGAACACTTGTCACCCCAGGAGCTGAGCACCCCCAGAAACAGCCACACCACACAATGGATTGGATGAGTTGGCTCCAAGCAGAGCTGGGAAGTTTATGCATCCGCTGGCAAATTTTGGCGCTTTTTAATTTTTTTTACACAAAACAGCAAGCCCAGTACCTAGGGGAGGGTTAGGAAATGGACATTTCATCTGTAGTTCCTCTGGCACCCTGCAGAGCAATGTCACTCTTTTTTGTGCATGGACATGTGAGAAGCCCATCAGCTTTCACCAGCCCCAGTGGGTGCTGCTGTGCTGGTGCACACAGTGTGAACATGAATGGAGCATCACAACCCAGTCCCAAGAAAATCAACATCCCCTTCTGGAGCCATAAATCCAGCATCCCTCAGCAAACCTGCTCCTTTCTCTGTTCTGCAGGAGTGTCTATACTGGAGAAACCCTGATACCTGCTGCTACAAGGGGGTATTTTGATATTCACACCTTTGGTCAGGATTTTTCAGAGCACCAGACACCAACCTCACTCCACTCCCGTTGAAATGAGCTGCCTTCCATCCACCACTCCAACTGTTTGCTCTCCTGAGAGGTCTCAGCACTTAGAAAATACACTTTTATTTTCATTCTCTTATTTAAAGAGATCCACTTATTGGGCTGATGGGTTTTCAGAGTATTCTTCACTGTGCTGATTGCATGCCATCTTTTTAAATCTACATGAAATGGGTGACTAGAGCTCCTCAGGTAGGAAAAGATACCTTTTACACTCTTTTTGCTCTGGTACTATCAAACATAATGTACACAAAATGAAGTCACAGAATCAAGACAAACTGTTATTGTTGCCAAAAGCCCACTGTCAGATGAGATCATGGGGGGACAGATTCTTCAGGGATCTGCAAAATTTTAGGTGCACACTGATCGATACTGGCAATCAGTTCTCTCATTCCTCTTTACTGGTGAGCATTTCTACACAGGCTGAAATTTTTCACCTTCCACGTGATCTTTTTATGGTAATTTGTTCAAAGTGACAGAGTGAGAGTTTCACAGAAGAGGTAGAAATCACCAATGGACTTGAACTCTGAAAAATGTTTTTAAAGGATTTCTAGTTAAACTTCATGATCCAGGGATGAAGGAATTATCTTGGTCTCCTTCCTAACCTTCCAGTCTCATCTTCCCCTCTGGACACAAGACAAGGCTAGCACCTCCTTGCTCTCTGATTTAATTCCCTTTCCTTGTAGGCAGGGGTTCTGAAATACACATTCCTGTATTTGTCACTTTTCTGGTATGATGTCCTGACAATTATTTACACCTCAATTCCAAGCTTGCCACTTGACCCCCCTGCTGTGTCTGGGCAGCTCTGTCTGACAGGCAGACCCTCAAACAGCTCCTGCTTTCCTCCTGGCTCTTCCAGCCATCCTGACTCCTACACCAAGCTCCCACCCATCCTGCCTTTGGGACCAGCTTCAAATGCCCCTGCTAGTTTATTGCACACCCCAGAGAGGAGGATGTAATTATACAGCACTCCCAAGCTGTCTGGGAGCTTGCTGAAGGTACAGGCTCAGACACGACTAAAACAACCAGACCTTCCTCCTGCCACTTAAGGCAATGGCTCTGCGGGCAGCCATGACAGATCCACAGCAGGAATGACTTTAATCCTGGGAAGAAAGTGAAATGGCAAGGAAATATGTCACTTGGAGCCTGACTGAGAACATCTCCCCGTGAACTTAACGTGCCTGAAATGATGTGCACCTGTTCCAGACCTGACTCATCTTCACTTTGCTGAGCACTGCAAACCCCAGAGGCTGCATCCTCCACAGAGAAGTATCTGCTTCCTTTTTGTTGTGGGTGGAATCATGCACTCTCAGGAATCTCTCAGGAGAGAAGCAAAACCATATTTTATTGATATAAAACAGTGAGTAAATGAAGGTCAATGGTAAATGTAACAGGGATTTAACAAAATTTGATGGCAAGGTACAGTTGAGCATTTGCTGCGTAGAGGACAGGGTCAGACAAAGCTGTCATGTACTCCCATCACAGCATGAGGTCCAGAAAGGACCTCCTTATGTTACAAACAGCTTCTCAAAGGAGAGTTTGTGTGCAGTTAGATCCATACCTCATCAGCAATTTATGTCTAAAGCATTATGTAAGTACAATCAATCCTTTGTATCAGTTAAGATTTCAAACCTTCAGTGCACATACTCACAATTCATTTACTGAGTATCTGATGTGATAAGGAACTTCTCAGCCTCAAGAAGGCACCCTGAAAGATGTCCATACTCAAGAGAAATCCTGGCACACACTCTGCTCCTGTGCAGGAGAGCTCAACAGGCCCTGGGCTGCCACTATTTGTGGAATAAGATAATGGAGTCATATTTGCATACAGACTATAGATGTTAGTTTCTTCCAAGCCTGGATTCATTTGGACCTAGACCAGCACTGTAATAAGGTGGATGCATTGCTCAAAATAGTCCTTGGCTATTGGATTCTTACCTTTTCCCCCAAATCCACTTTGAGCCAGATGCAGGTATCACAGCCAGACACAACCTTTAGGAGCACCACTGGTGGTTAGCACTTGGTGAGGTTGGAAAATGAAGGTCAGGTTGAGAACTAGCGGGAAGTACATCATTATTTGAGGCTTGGAATACCCCAAGTCTGCCAAAAAAAGCAAAGAAAATAAATAAATCAGTGATATAACAACCTACACTTGCATTAACATTGCCAGGGAAAGGGAAGTACCTTTTGTTTAAAAGACTGACCTTTCCCTTCTGCAGCCTTGGTTTCTAAATCCCACCTTTCACTCTGTGCATATTCACCAGCTTCAGGTGAGCCTTTCCAGAGCTCATGGCCAAGGCCTGCATGGAGATCACCTGCTAACCAGGGCAGGAAGGCAGCAGTGGGAAGGCAGAAGCTGTGCTGTGGCTGCCCTCATTTGGGTTTGTCCTGTCCCCAGAGAGGCTGAGGGTGCCCATGTCAGATGCCCTCCCTGCCAATTAAACTAGACAGCTCAATGCCATTGTCTTTACTAATTGATGCAGCAAGCACATAATTAAAGGACTCCCTGTGGCTTTGCAATCTTTTTTGGCTGTTTGTCCAGGTGGAGCCCGATCAGGTGCCTGCCTCTCCTCAGCTCCCTGCCTTTCCAGCTGCCAGTCCTGACCATCACCCCTGTGCCAGGCTGGGGATGATGCCTGCTGTGCCACTGCTCTGCATATCAACACTCAGGGGGTCACATCCCCTCCCTGCTGCCACCCCCCGCTCCTCTGATCCAGCAGATGGATCCCTCGCTGTCTTTGTCTGCCCTGACCTACTCCTCCCTTTCATGTCTGCCGGCTCAGTCTCTGGGGTGTCTGACTCACCTCAGATGTGGGGATGCTGTGCCTGCCCACACACATCTCTCTCCTGGCAGCAAATTAACCCTTCATTTGAGGTCTGGGGGTTGCCTGGAGCGATTTCCCCTGCCAAGCTGTGATCTCTTCCTCTCTGAAGCCAACAAATATCTGAAACAACTGCCCTCAGAGCACCTACAGCATGCTGGTAATGGCTCTGCCATGCTTCTCTACGGGATGATAATCTCAGGACATAGAGTATGCATTGTCTGGGAAGATTGCTGGCTGAGGAATCCCGGTGCTCTGTCATGGATATCCATCCTTCCACTGCCCGATTTACAGGAGGGATGAATGTGGATGGAAGCATCTCACACCCTGCAAGACCATTTGGTATCCTGGAGGGTGTCAGTGAGGTGCAGGGGACATTGAAGACAGCTGTGATGTCTAAGAGACCCCAAGGTCCAAGGCTGGTCCAAGGGACCCCAAGGTCCAAGGCTGGTCCAAGGCACCCCAAGGCCCCCAGGCAGTGCAGAGCAAAGGCTCTCAGGATAAGCCTGGGGCACTGCAGAGGAGCTCGAGCTGGGCTGGCAGCACCACAAGGAGCCTGGGCCAAGCCACCAGCCCAGGCTACAGCTGTGGAAGACTGACACACATGGCTGGGCTTCTTCTGAGGCTACCAGGAAGATCACCCATCATCCATCCTGTTGTGTCACCTGCAGGAGCCTGCTCATCCCCTACAGCCAGCAGAGAGCAGGGCAGGAAGCAAACAGGTGCCACCAACCTCTGCACAGCTGTGCCTTGGAACCAGACAGGCAAAGCCTGCACTGAACTCACCAACTGCACTTAAACTGCCCTTAGAGGGCAAGGGGAAGTGCTGGAGGAAGGAAGTAATTCTTACTGCTTTACTGGCTGTCTTTGATTTATGCCACACAGTTATTCTGGGCAGCTGTGGACCTGAGATGCTGTGTAAGCAGCTGCTGCTGTGCCTCAGCTGTGACAAATGCTCACTCTCTGCCCCACAAGACTTTGTCCAGTCATGGCTTTAGAGGGCACTGTGCTGTGTGGCCTCTGAGCTGTGTGTGTTGTAGGAAGCAGGATCCATGGAAATCCTACTCTCCTTGCAGACTCCACCGTATCAGGGGCTATTCCCAGCAGCAGATTTGGATTCTCTGTAAAGAGAGATGGGAGGGCAGGGTGGAAGGGAGGCAAGGATGAGATCTGTCTCCAAGACACTCATATTAAAAGGTGAGAGATGGCTTTGAAATGCTGCATGGTGATATATCCTAATACAGTGAGAATCCACAGAGATGGTTTCACCAGGAGTTTTTGAGTGTTTGCACCACTACCATTAAGGGCTGGACACTGATACATGAGCTGAGCTGCAGGCACTGAGCCAAGTCTCTGAAGGATTCATCCCAGGTCTGGGCTTAATTTCCTCTTGCTGAGAAGTGCTTGTGTCGGGTCTTAGCACAGACATTTAACAGGAGAGCAACCAGGCACTCAAGGCTTAATGCAAGAGCACATGCACAGGGAAACGAAGTGAGAAGAATTTTGATTAATTGTCATGTATTAATTTGCTTCTGCAGTGGATGGAGTATTTGCTTCGAGCTTTTCAGAGAGAGACAACATAGAAATGCTTTACACAGCTCACTGGCCTCACAGTCAAGCCCATTTGCTGTTGGTTAAGTTTCAGCTCCACATTAGTGAATGAACAGGACAAGTAAAAACATCTTTTCACCTCCTAAGACAACAAAGCTCGATGGTCTGGCATAAAAAGAAGTGAACTGTAACACTGGCTAGTTTAGATAGTCTCACAGAATGTACAATCCCCTCTCAAAAGCTTGTCTGTTGCACAAATCCTCATTTTGTGCCTTTTTTTCCCCAAGGAACATTCTTATATTTATACCCAAACTATCTAATCAGAGATGGTGTCAGGTCTCAGTAAGGAAGCACAGGAACCCAAACTGAGCACAGACAGGTATGTGGAAAGCAAACACTTTCATCTTGTCAGGAGTGGTTTGTTTGTGTCTCATATAGAACTGCGAGGAACCATAACCACAAATACTTCACACGGTACTTTGAATTTAATAGCTCACATGGGCTACTGTCTGAATTACTGCCTTTTATTTTATGACTAAATTAATATTATATACACAGGAGCACATTTAAAATACCCAACAGGGTGAAAGAAATGATTGCTGTGTTGAAAAATATAAATTTTTATGCACAGAAGTTATTAGTAAAGCCACATTTCCCAGTCTATTAATGTGCACACATTTAAATTTTCCCTTTTTTTTTTCCTTTTGACCTTTCTTTTCAGATACTACAGCATGTTATCTTAAAGCTTTAATAAAACACTAATTCACTCATGCTTTTTATGGCCTACTAATTTGTCTGTTGTGCCATATATTTCGTTTCATAACTTTTATATGCAAATCAATAAAAACTCCTTTGATATTTCATTTAAATCATTGAATAATTAACACATCCCAGCCCCCAAGTCAGCTATATTATGAAACAGAGAACTAGGACTCACAAAACTTCAAGTAAAATGGAGTAAAACTGAAGACATGGACAAATCCATCTTGTTTTAAAATATCATTGGAGAAACTGTGCTTCTAAAAAGGAAAAAAAGGGGAGAAAAATCTCATGCCTGGGAAAAAAATACCCTGAATATGTATCATAATTGTAGATGGGGAAAAAATGGAAATGGAAGCAGACAAAAATATTAATATGAAACCTCTTTGAATATGTTATCTGAGTTCTAAGAAATGGAAAATGTAGTAGAGTGCTCGTGGTTCGGGATTTTCCAGCCCCACTCCTCACACCAGGGCTGTGTCTGGGCTTTGCTCCTTCCAGTGCAGCCCCAGCTTACAGCAGGACACACATCCAGGCTCCAGGCATGTGGCTCTTTCCAGATTTTAACACTCTTCCACACATAAGCAAAACTGTGGGACTTTTCCTGACTCCTCTAGGGATCACTGTGCTCCTGACATCCTTTTTAACTTGGTTTCTCACAGAAACAAGGCATCTGCAATCCTACCACTCCATATAGGTCTTCTGGTAGCCTCTAAACCCAGGAGTCAAGTTTACATTTCATAAAGCTGTAAGATCTCAAAAAAAACTCAAGTTCCTGCAAGTGTCGTGGAAAATACAAGGGCAAGCAAAGGCAAGAGAGGTGATGTGTCCCAAATGCAAAGGCTGAAGTCTGAGCTCATGGAGAGGCCACATAACCCATGTGAGAGAGGGAATCTGGTTCAGGCATGACTGGGTGCTGGGTTCATGTCAATCAGCTTTCAGCCTTGCTCCACAGATCTGTAATAAACCCCCATCTCCTGGCCAGTGACACCCCACTAATTCTGAAGGCAACTCTGGGAATGTGAAGCCTGTGTAAAGGAGTCCTTGAGTTTGCAAACAGCCTGAATCCCAAATGTCAGGAGCTGACTCTTGGGTATGCTCCATGCTCAGATGTTGTGCTGCCTGCACAGCTACACAACAAAACCCCAGCCCAGCAGCTGTGGGACAGGATCTAGGTGTATGTGCACATTTTTATTAAAGAGAGAGAAGATCTCATGGATGTTAAGCCTCAGCCACTTGGGAATCTTCATCTGAGCGAGGGACAAACTTCTTTCACACAGATCAAAGCAAGTAAAAGATGATCCCAGCCTGTGCTCCCTGGACTGCCTGTGTCAGCCAGAGCCAACTACTCCTCATGCATGATAGAAGAGACAGCAGAAACTGGCAGTGCTGTCATTGCTCTGAGCCTTGCTGGGAGTCACACAGTAAAGAGAGAGCCTTAATCCCACTGCCTGAAGGACTGAGGGCTCAGTCTGTGAGCACCAGCTCCCAGCTGGCCTGGCTGCACAGGCATCAGCTTGACCATCAGTGTTTCATTACACTAGGGCACCTTCATTTGTTGTCTGTTCAAAAGTCCTTGTTGGGCTGTGCCAGTCCTAAACTGCCTGGGGAGCCCAAAATTCAACACAAGACACCAAAATATTTTGAATTTTGCACACCAGCATTGGTATCCTCTCCTGACTTTTACCTGCAGTAGCTGTAGAAAGAAATTAAGGACAGACTTTGTCTTGCTTAAATAATGAGTATTTGTTTAATGAACATCTGCAACATGCCATTAAAAGGGGAGCACCATACTGAATTAAACATTTGATCAATGAAGGATGCACAGCAATGCCACAACATCTTGTATTTGTTGATGTCAACCACTGACAGAGAAATCCATTTTCCAAAGGAGCAATGGCTTACTTAGGGGATGCTGATTTAATTCTCTGTCCATCAGGAATTTTGCCCATGGTATCAGGAGGAGCAGAGATAGAGCAAGCCCCATGTTGGTCTGTCATTTCATCACCTAATAGTGAGGTCAAGAACAAGACAAAATTAACCCTGAACTAAACAGGCTGGTCCATGCATTAGTGAATGCTTATATTGCCTAGAGAGAGCTGGGACATGAGGCTAATGGTTAAGCAGATGCATTCAAGGTTAAGGGTGCACTGTAAAAGCTGCCTGGTTTTATATGAACATTAGAAGAGTGCTTGACTACTTCCCTTGCTATCTTGGAATCATTTTATGTTAATTCTTTAAATACCAATTATTTAGATGTTTCTTTGCTGCACTTCTAGCTCCCAAGTAATTTCTTTTAAATTGTTGCATACACCATTTAACAGGTTCTGTGATAAAGGTTCCATTTTTTTAATATTGATTTTCTTTTATATCTTTGCAGTACAGAATTAGCCAGGGCTCTAGTCCAGACTCCTATCACTGGTTTGTCTTTATTACTTCTGGTACATTTTCTGTGTTTTACATTTAAATTTGTGCACTTTGTTTTATTGTGCTTGTAACCAACTTAATTTATTTTCTGTCTCTGTGTTTTCCTTCTACTTAAAATGGACATGCTCAATGGCCATCCACTATTATTGAACCAAAGAACACATAGGATCCAGGAGAGTTCATTGGGGAGGTACCTGGGGCTGTTGCATAGAACTCTGAGTCATGAACTTGTCTTTTCAGACCTTTGAGATTACTAATTCCAGAAAGCTGGGTGAAACCTGACTGGGTTTAATCAACTCATGTCTTTGTATGCTCCATCAATCTCAAAGTGGGTAAGAAAATTGCTTAATAAATTCTTTAACCAGTAGTGCCCCTGTAATTAAATGAGGCCAAATTAAAAAGCACTGCAATAAATGTTTTATCTGCTCTCCATCCTTATTAGAACCCTGAGCCTTCAAAAGCTTTTCCAGGTATGTCCCAGGGAGCTCTGGGTCTCACCTTTTTGACTACAAGACCTTACCTACAACAGACCATGTGCCTGGTGAATCACAGTGGGATGGTACTGGGAGGCAGACCCTGACTCCCCACCAGGATGAAACAGATTGATTTGCTTTACTCAGGGTTTGTCTCACCAGCTTAATTCCATAATTACTGACTTAAAAGAAGAAAGTTGCAAAGCCCAACTCCAAATCCAAACCACAGGGCAACTGCACATCCCTGACTCCCCCAGAGCAGGGATGCACCACAGGCAGTAGCACCAGCTCTTTGCAAGAGATTACACAGCAGTGGTCCCATTTCGGCTGGAATATTTTCTTTTCCCTTTAAAAATTCATAGATACCTATAAACCACCTTTTACCCATAGGTGTGTTCAGTTCCCAGAGTGTCTTTGGACAATTTACCCCTTAGATGTTTGTGGCACCACGTGGCATTTTCACCTCATGTTGCACCACCTGAGCTCAAGTGCTGCTGGAGCCTCAGTTCAGCAAAATCACCCCTTTCCCAGCTGTAGCACCAGCCATGCTCTTCAGCCTCAGGTCTCTGGCAGTCAGAGCTGCTTCACCTGCTTCCCTCTCCTGAGCCCAAGGGAGTCACAGCCCAGGGCCCCCAAATCATGGCAAGGCATCAGCAAGAGCCACTTGGGAACCAGGAAGGTTTTAGTCAGCCTGGCTCATGGGGGACAGTGCCTGGTTTAACCATGGCATTGAGAAACCCCCACAAGCTCCCCAGAGCAGTAGGACAACACACAGAGAGCACAGCAGAGCTGGAGCAACCAGTGAAGCAGTGTGAGAAAACCTAGGGAAGCCTCAGACCTGAGCCATGGCACTGCCAGGACTCAGCAGCTTTCCATCCTCCCTTCTTTTGCAGAAAAGGAAAGCTCATCCCAGAAAACTTCCTTCCCAGGTGGGTTTAGCAATGTGCATCAAAAAGTGATACACAGGGACATTAATGCAAAATGACTCACAGTAGCCTGCAAAAACAGCAATTGCAGGGGAGCCTTTGGGCTGCCAAGAGACACATAAATGGGAAAGTGCCACCACAGGCCAGACAATCAGCTGCTCTAAATGGGGACAGCCACTGCAGGCTGACGGCTGAGAAGCCATCCCCCCCCTCCTCCTCCTCCTCCCGCTCTTTGTATTGGAAATCTGTCAAATATGTAGCAGGGATGCACAACTGGGAGTACAGCAATGCCCCTGTTTTGCCAAGGGCTCTTTTTAAATTTGTTATAACCTCCTCATGGGATGTAAAAAAAAATAATTAATTCATCCTCTCTTTGAGCAATTGCAATCAAAGCAAAAAGTATGATTAATCCAGGATGTCCCCTGCTCTAAAATTGTATTCTTGTCATCGCTTGACCAAAGTCACAAACAAGCCTAATTGTCCACACAAATAATGATGGCTTTAATACATACATTTAGCAAATACAGGGGTTTTGCTCTGCTATTAAAATTTAATTAGTAATTAATATTTATACAGCCATTGGCTGGAATTCTGCAAGTTACATAAATAAATATTAACTTGTGGATGATTTTAAAAAAAAAATCCTTGCATCTGTAATTTATTTGTGTGACTCTCTATTACTTATTCATTAATTCATGTATAATTCCAACTCCTCTTCATTCCAGATGGAGTGGGAGGGAAGAGGGAAACTCCCTTGGGACTGATGTGCATGGTTTTAATTCTCAATTTAGTCTCCATTGCTACAAATTAAACGTTTAAAAATCCAAAACAGAGTGTTTAGCAATGCTGGCATGTTCAAATCCATCAGTCTGCAAGAACCAGCATTTTTTTAGGTATGTAATGGTACAAGTTGAGAGTAATATGCAGCAGGAAAACCACCTTTATATCATTCTTTTGGCTGGTGAAGGAGCCCCTGCATCCACCCTCACACCGAGGTCAGTCAGACGGATGGGTTAGAGGAAAATTCAAGGACTGAGGCCACAGCAAGCTTCTGAATTTCAAGTAATAAAAATATCAAAGGAGCACCTTCATAGGGGTTAGTTTGCTATTAATTTCTGGCAAGCCATCAGAAATTCAAGGCCTTCTCATCTCAGAAATACCTGACTGTGAAATTCAGGCTGTTGAGAACAGCTCATCATCCCAAGTGCCACACGTGCTGCATCCAAGCCTCAGCCACTGCACAGGGAAGCATTGCTTCTGGTTGTGGGGCCCTGGTTGTCACCTGTGAGCCGAGCTGCCACCTCTGGCTGGACATGTTCTGGCAAACAACTTTTGCTGTGCTTTGCCTGGCAGCCTGACACCGTGACAGCTGAGGGGAGGTGCACCCACAGGTCCCAGCATCACTGGAGAGAGGGAGAGGAGCTAAAAAGCACAATACAGACCAGCTCCAGTCTCTGTCTCTCAGTGTTTAAAAGCAGGCATTTGGGACTAGTTTATTGCCCTGCTTGCCTGGGCCATTACCAAAGCCCACACGTGATTGCTGTCCCCAGGGTCCCCATAACACTCTGATGTGTGACAGCTCTCAGGAGCCCCTGATTCCCACAGGGTAAATATCAACTGAAAGAGAACAAACGGTGTATGGTTCATTACTGAAGGGACTAATTAAACAGTTAGAGAACAGTCCTTGGGAACAAATAACGATGCAAGGGATGTACAAGTGCCCCAGTGACACTGCTGACCTCATGTCACAGCTCCAGGACCACAGGAGGAGCAGAGGACAGGAACAGTGCTATGGCACATACATCTGGACACCAGGGTTGTTGGCTTAGCAGCAATGCAGCACAAAAAGACTTGGACAAGAGGTCTGGAGCCAATATCTGAGAGACCATTTTTGCACATGTGCATTTTTGCATTGCCTCCCTCCTTGCTGGATTTGGGATTGAAGGACTGCTGCAGCCTGGCTCTATGGGACTGGGATGCAAGGAAATCTTAGGGTCAAAGATGCACCAGTGTCAGGCAAGAAGGAAAATCCCTTTAGGTACTGAAAAACAGCAGATTTGTCTTCCCTTAGCATGGATATCTGGCCATGGGCATAACTATTAAGGCAGCTGTTTAAAGCCAGACAAGTGGAGTGAAGACAACTCAGCCCTCAAAAGATCAGAGGAAGCAAAGGGGCTACATATATCTTAAATTTTTCCAGCTGTCCTGCTTCAAGCATTGGCTCCTTTAAACATCTCTCTGCTGTTCTTTCTGAGCTACATTTCTGAGCTAAGTGCAGTAATTTCCAAGCAGTCACCTCCTGCTCTCCAAAGAGCTAGCTTATGCACATAGGCTTGTGTGACCTTAAGACCCCAATAATTGGGGGCTATAAATTGCTAAGAAACAGAGGTTTTTCCAGTTTAACCTACACTGTATAAGCTGCCTAATAATAACAGAGCACCATGGGGTAGAACATTAGGCAGGAAAGATGGTGGCATTAAGAGATTATATTGGCAAGCTGTTAGGGTGGATTTTGCACATCCAGATCAAGATCCCAGCAGCTACAATGATGTATCTCTGCCCCTAGAGGAACTGAAATAAACTGAGGTGCTGGCTTATACCCACAGCAATCCCCAAGGCGCTGTCAGCCCCCACTTCATTCTTAACCTAGAAGGACAGGAGTTCCTAAAAATATCAGTAAACTATCCACATTTTCTTGCAATCACTTGCAGTGTGTCTCTGTAGTTGAAGAGGATTTATGTCTCCTGGCTTGGGAGACTCAGTGAGGTAAGGCTGGGGTTGCAGCATGTGAGGAGCACAGAACTGTTTATTTTAATCACAAGACTGCTGCCAGGCACAGCCAGCTCCTTTCTCTGTGCTGCTGCATTCATGAGCTATGTGGATCCAGACACAGCTCTATTTCCTGATTTTTCCATCCCATTTCATCGTGGCAGTGATGGCTTGAAACACTTGTTAGTAGCACAATTTCAGGCCCACACTACCTGAATTCTGCTGATAAGATTAAGCTGTAGTCCAAAACCTTATCGGTTTATATTTCACAGCTACCAGCCATGTCCTAGAAAGCAGCATCAATGTTATATGGATTCCATCTATTACAACTGGGCTGCCAATAAAAATGCAAAGGTACCTTAAAACAATGCAATTTGAGGAAATGTCGAAGAAATTCCATCTAGATCCGTAAAAGAGTTTATATATTAGAGTGTAGGAGATAGCAGAGCTGTAGTGGTATTGAGCCATTTGAAGTTATATCCCCCATTACTGCAGAGAGCCCACATTTATCTGGGATTTCATGTGGGCTAACAGTTCCAGCTTCACTCCATCTCACAGCAGCAGCATGCTCCAAGGACAAGGGGTACCCCAGCCTGCAGCAGCATGCACCTGCTGGCAGGAATTTTGCTGCAAAACTCTTTCTAGGGAACAGGGGAGTAGGCAGAAATACCAAGGCACCTCATTCCTGCCTGAGTCCAAAGCCAGCCCTAAAAGGCTGTGCTTTCTCAGTTGTGCTGTGGTCCTCAACCAGCAGCTACTGGCTTCTTGCTATTACTTTCCTCTCTATGTTTTTTTTCCTTTGTTTTTCTTTCTTGTCTTCTTTTTTTAATTTTTTTTCCTCTCATCTGGAAACAGCATGCTGAAAATCTCTGTCTCAGAATTTGCCTCCCACTGAGATGGGAATTTCAAAACTGTACAAAGCGATGTTAACATTGTGTTTCCCTACCTGGTAAAAGTTCCACGTACATGATGCTTGGCACTAGAGACAAAGGCACTTCGTGCCTGAAAAATCAGGTACATCTTCATACTCCACGCTGCTGCTGGTTTGTGCTTTAGGAGCGAGCGGGAGGAGCGCAGGGAGCGGAGCCGAGCCCGTGGCCGGGCTTGCGACTCCCTCTGCTGCCACGAGCGGGCTACTGTCACCGCTGCCACCGCTGTCACTGCTGCGACGAGCTGGCTACTGTCACTGCTGTCACTGCTGCGACGAGCTGGCTACTGTCACTGCTGTCACTGCTGCGACGAGCTGGCTACTGTCACTGCTGTCACTGCTGCGACGAGCTGGCTACTGTCACTGCTGTCACTGCTGCGACGAGCTGGCTACTGTCACTGCTGTCACTGCTGCGACGAGCTGGCTACTGTCACTGCTGTCACTGCTGCGACGAGCTGGCTACTGTCACTGCTGTCACTGCTGCGACGAGCTGGCTACTGTCACTGCTGTCACTGCTGCGACGAGCTGGCTACTGTCACTGCTGTCACTGCTGCGACGAGCTGGCTACTGTCACTGCTGTCACTGCTGCGACGAGCTGGCTACTGTCACTGCTGTCACTGCTGCGACGAGCTGGCTACTGTCACTGCTGTCACTGCTGCGACGAGCTGGCTACTGTCACTGCTGTCACTGCTGCGACGAGCTGGCTACTGTCACTGCTGTCACTGCTGCGACGAGCTGGCTACTGTCACTGCTGTCACTGCTGCGACGAGCTGGCTACTGTCACTGCTGTCACTGCTGCGACGAGCTGGCTACTGTCACTGCTGTCACTGCTGCGACGAGCTGGCTACTGTCACTGCTGTCACTGCTGCGACTGCTGCCACTGCTGTCACTGCTGCCACTGCTGCCACGGCTGCCATTGATGTCACTGCTGCCATGAACTGGCTACTGCTGCCACTGCTGCCACTGCAGCTGCCACTCCTGCCACTGCTGTCAGTGCTGCTGCCACTGCTGTCACTGCTACCACTGCTGCCACTGCTGCCACTGCAGCTGCCACTGCACCTGGGACAGGGACCGCAGCAACCCTGGGTGACAGACGGGATGGGGAGAGCCGCATTCCCACCGGGAAGTGCTTTCCAAGGGCTGGAAATTAAGGGGAATAAAAATCCCCATATCTTAGCTCATTCCCCATAAATTTCTGGGGAGGATTTGGAGAACACAAACAGGGTCAGGGTCTGCTCCAGCGCTCGGAGCTGCGATGTCCCCGTGGGTGGCTGCAGGAGCCACTCCTGCTGCCCAGAGTTGGGACAGCACAGTCTCAGCCTGCAGAAGCAGAGCTCATCTGCAAGGGCATGTTCAGTCCCACCCCACTGCCAGCTCTCCCCATCCCTGACTCCCACAAGGCTGGATTTCACTGCCCTGACACAGAGGACATTGGCTGGTAAAGTTTCCTTTCTGAGAAGCAGCAGTTCCCAGTTCCTGCAGAGCTGGGACAGCCCAGGCACTCCTCTGGGAGCATTACTCTCCCCTCTCTTTGCTATGGAGTAGAAACCAGACCCACTCACCAATTAAAAAGGAAATACAGCTCCTTTCCATTTATTCTACAAACTGCAAACAAAAAGTGGAATGAAAACTGATCAGCTTAATGCCCTCACCTTAGCAAAGGACATCCTCACTGGAAAAAAAAAGTACCAAAAAAAATCTGCTGCATACACACAACTTGCAGAGTTGCAGAGACTTTACTTCAGAGCTGCAGCTCTGGGCAAGGTCATTGGTGAAATGTGGATAGAACTTCTATCACTTAGAAAGCACAGGGACTTCTCTCAAGAACCACTTCACAAAGCATTTCCCTGCAGGCTGTGCAGCTCCTCTGGAATGACATAGGAGACACTTGTGGGGCAAAGCCTGCAGAGCTGTATGACTTCTGTATGGTAGTAATTACAGAGACTTTGGAAATGGAATCAAATCTAAAAAAAAAATATTAAAATCTACTTGAGACATTTTTTTAATCCATTGAGTCTGAGTGCCCTTCTACTTTTACTGTACCCATGCCCTCAGCATTCCTGGAGGCAAAAGAAGCACTATTATCTCTTTGTGCACCACAGAGAACTGGGAGACAGAGGATGTAAGACCAGGCTTTTCAGAAGTGACTGGCAATTCTGAGTCCTGTACTTGGGATATTCTACTTCAGAGAGTTATATACTACTATATACTACTGAGAGATATACTACTGCAGAGTTGAG
The DNA here is from genome assembly GCA_013400855.1 of Buphagus erythrorhynchus. Taxonomy (NCBI): domain Eukaryota; kingdom Metazoa; phylum Chordata; class Aves; order Passeriformes; family Sturnidae; genus Buphagus; species Buphagus erythrorhynchus. The sequence goes on from VZTT01046984.1 coordinate 165,844, forward strand.
GTTAGCAGCTTTGGCTTGAATCCAGTTTAGTTGCCCAAAGCTAAACAATCAAACATGAAGTGCTTTAAAAAAGAATAAAAAAGTCACCAGACACTGTTGAAATGTTGACCCAAATTACTTGCCCTGGGTTATACAGGAGAGATTGGGATGGGGCCAAGCAGACTGAACTGCCTCCTGAAATGCTGAGTAGCATCCAAAAAGCCCAAGTTCCCTGCTCTGGAACACTGGATGCCTGCACAGGATGTGTGTCTGAAGCATCCAGAGGTCAGCTCTCCATTCCTGCACGGCTTCCTAACAAAGCACACTGTGTGGGGGGTGCAGGGCTTTGCTCAGCACCCGGGTGGCAGGAGGCCAAATTCCCTAATAAAAACAGGGCTCCTCTGACAGCAGAGGGAGATGTCATGAACTTCAAGGCTCCTTTTTTCCTCCTCTCTTTGCATTCTCTGAACAAAGGTTTGCATTTAGGCTCCAGCACTGACTGACACTTACCTGTTATTATAATGCCTTTGCTGTGTCATCCACAGCTGACCTTGGGAAAGTGATCTTATATATATTCATAACTCCATTTAATTTCATCATTAGTTCTTCTGTGTACCTAATTTATCACCATAACTATGTCAAAGAGGGAAGCCTGCAATTTCCATGCCAATACAATGCTGGTGTAGTAAGAAGACATCAGCAGAGCAGTTACTAATCTGCTGTTCTGCCTTCCTGACTCACCACCTGGGGATGGCTCCAGGAGGCAGCTTTCCCTTCTCAGCCATGCTGAGAGGTCTGTTAAACTGTTAAATTGAATGAAGTTGTTGCCTCACCAATTACTCTGTTTTTATCTTAAGCATAGGAATAGTGCTGCACTTGAAGTGGAATACTTCAGTAAAGTATCTTCATTAAAAAATTAGAAAGATGTTGAGAGAGTATTAGAATCATAAATCACAATTTGGATGTGACAGCATTTCAGCAAGGAACTGATGTATAAACTCCCCAGTCAATTCCAGGAGCATCTGGATCAGTGGTTAGCTTAGGGTTAGCCCTGCTGAAGGAAACACTGATGAAAGAGTAAGATTTATCTTTTGTACAGCTGTCAATCTGCCAATCTTAAAATACATCACAAAAAAGCCACAAAATCCCCATGTATTGGGCAGAGACATTTCAGTCTGGGTAGCACAGTGACAAGACCAAGGACACTGAGCAAGGGGGTAGCAGAGCTGAGCCCAAGTCCCATCACACTGTCCCTCACACACCATAACACAGCCTCCCATCACCTGCAAGAGTGGCCAGTGGCTTCCAGGTCCTGCTCCCTTGTAGCCCTGAGTGTACAGCTCAGGAGCTCTGCAACCATCCTTGTGCTCACAGTCACTTTCCAGCAGTGCAGCCCTGCTCCCAACAGCATCCTGGTGCTCTGGCCAGCTCCATGCCCCTCCCCAACCATCCCTGCTCTCCCCTGGGGCCAGTGCCCACAGCTGCTGCCTGGGGTCACGTCGAGAGGAGGGCAGCAGCTGCAGCTGTGTGTGCCTACGTGCAGAGGGACACTCGGCAGCTCCTCTGCTGCACACACAGCCAGCACCCCATGGGAGCACCACAAAAACCAGGGACCCTCTGGGTAAGGCAGGGACACAACCACAGCCAGGACAAACTCAGTCACTTGCTTCAGACAGCCACTTGTTTAAGGATCTGTGGGCTCACAGCAGAGGGGAAAGAGCCTGTACGTAACAGGCAGCAGATACAACACCAAGATGCCAGGGTAGTGTCCAGAAATACTCAAAGCAGCTGCCACACAAGAGCTGGAAATGTGCACAGATATAATTAAGAAGACCCTCTCCAAAGCCATCCTGTGTGAGATGCACACATAACTGATTTGCTAAACAGGCCTGGAAAAGCCCAGAAATACATGGAAAAACAGCACCAGAAGTTATTTACAAGGAAATGCAGAGGAGGACAAAGGACAAAGCAGAGGAGGAAAATCTGGTGGAAAAAAACACACTGCAAATGCTTTATTTCTGAATGGTGAAGGGCAGGGTTTATCAGCAAATGACACACAGGTCAACAACAGTAAGTACTGCAAGAGAAAGAATTATGTCAAAGCTTCAAGAAAGAGAGCGGGAAAAGGTAGTACTGATTTGAAGTGATATGAATTCAGAAGAAAGCAGAAGGCAAACAGGCACAGGGACTGATGGTAAGCAGGGTGAGTTCCCAGATATTTCAAAGCATCACACAGAAAACAAACCAAACCTGCAATTAAGCAAAGCAAAATTAAAGCTTGGCAGGATCCAAATACCCCTGAGGAGATTCTAAATTACACACAAGATGTTCAGGCCTTCTTAAAAGTACCTTCTTTGGCAGCACTGGATTATGTCCCCATGGACGAGAGGGGCCTGGAGAGGTGTCAGGACACACTGCACAGCTGCCTGAGAGACAGCTGCCACAAGTGGACTCTGCACAGCTGAGTCCCAGATGTGGGACATGATAATCCTGGGACAGAAAGAAGAAGCAATAGGGCTGCCATTGGTACTGGATACATCAGCTTCAGTAAAATTACGTAACTTTGCAATCCAAGTGAGGCCAGACCTGGGATGAAATATTTATGTGGTGAAAACATGAGCAGAATAAAAGCATGCAACAAAGCAAACTACATCCCCAATCTCCCCACATCCAAGCTGCTAAAATACTCCAGTTTTCAGGCATGTGTGCAGTCATCAGGCACCTCCCTGAGTATGCAGCATGTTAAGAGAAAATATAATAAAAGCAGCACAACAAATACCAAAGGCAGTTCACCTCCAGCCATTGCACAGTTATCAGGGCAGCAGACAAAACTGCACTTGAACAGATCCAAGCAAGTTAAATAGTG
>VZTT01047036.1:0-16585 GCA_013400855.1 Buphagus erythrorhynchus
TTTTTTTTTCCCTTCAGAAACTGTGGATTTCCTCCTATTTCTTCTACCCACAAGATGCCTTCCAGCTCTATCCCACCTTCCTCTGCATCCATCGCTCACCCTGAGAGCAGTTCCCAATATTCTGTACCTCCTGAACCATGTCTGTTAATCTCTGTGATTTAACTTCCTTTCAGATAATTATCAAGTCAGTCACTCTACCCTTGGCATCCTCAACTCACTCGTGTTTTTGTGGTAACCCATCTACCTCCAGCTGTGTCTTAGCCATTCTGCTATTTCTAGGCAGGAACTCTTCATTGGGTTCCACCAACAGAGAGAAGTGAGAGGCAGCCAGACACAGGCAGATGATAGGAAAACCACAAAGCAAGAGGTCCACTGTGTGGGTCCAACCTTCAGAACTTCACCCCACTCATCTGCAAATGTTTTTTCTTGTACCTTGAATTTGGTGATGAGGTGGATGTGTTCTAAAAGGCATCTGTGTACTGAAGCTCTGGGATGTTATGGGCTGCATGGAGATAATAAAGTAAATAATAGCTTCCAAATACGTAAGTACAGTCCTCAGGAACTGGCCTCACAGAGATCTGTATCAATATCTCCTCTGAGATTTTGAGTAAAGCAAATAAGAATAAAAATATTTCATTCATCATCTTGGCAGTATGTTCTGGAAAAGCTGATTCAGACCCATTCTTTTCCATTCAGCTATAAAATCTCCGTATGTACTATCTTCTTAAGTGTTATTTTAAATTAGAAACATTATTTGTCTCCTGGGGTTCATTAGCTGCACTTGTGGAGTCTAATGAAGGTGCTTCATGTCATCAAATCTTAGGAANACACCAATGCCCCAGAGACACTGCTACCTGCAGCCAGTGCCATCCCAGTGGCTGCCAGGGCAGGTGTGCCTGCCAGGCAGTCCTGGTGCCACAGGTGCTCCTGAAGGCATCTCCTCCCAGACCTGTCCATTTGCTCCTCTGCACCTGGTCTCCACAACTGGATACAAGGGTAAGATGTTAAAGCATCCAGACCACAAATACCCCTCCCAGCTGTCAGTGAGGATCCTGACTAAATCAGCACCACCAAAGCCTGAGCCTGAGATTCTCCCTGTTTACATAAAATTGTCCCATCAGCAAATCCCAGAGGCAATGTAACTGAGAGACTTTTGCATTAAAATCAAATCCATGGGGTATGTACATCCCTGATTTTAAAACATCAGGTTTCCCAGGTCCTTTCCTAAGAGTGACTGTGGGTGGTATCACAAAATGCAGCAATACATGTAAAAGTGGTTTAACAGCTATGTGTTCAGAAGAAGGGAATATTTTGAAATATTTGTCCGCAGTGTGAAGTTGCCAAATCACTCCTGTAGTGTGGTCTTACAAAACAAGATAGAGTAAAAATAGGCAATACTCCCTGAAAGCTTTGGATGATAATGTTTTGTAATACTATTTTTAAAAAAACAAAAGCAGTAAATAAAGGAGTGAACGAGAAAGGTGGGATATGTTGGGGTTTTTTTAAAAAAACCTCTTTTTGCAGGGTGTTTTCTAGCCTGACACATTATTTTGTATCAGTGTTGTCCATTCTTTGTTAGCTCTACAGAAACTACTTGCAAATATTCTTTCCCATCATCATTTGGTTTCTCTGTGAATCATGAGCAAGTTTTCTTACATATCTTGTGTATTTTGCAAGGTCGGCTCCCTCTAAGGGAATAGTGATGACTGAAACTCCTATCCAATGAAACCACAAGCCAAACCACTCTGGGATCAGCTAGCAGCAATGTTTCACAGTTTCCTTACCATCTCTTTTATCATCCAGAGGAGTACTTTGTCAAGTGCTGAGGATTCATTCTCCAATAGATGAATATCTACAGGGCATTTTGCTCTGAAAGCTCAGCACAAGATACTAAATGATGAACCAAAAGGATGACTAGGTATGGCAGGACTGTAGATCTTGCACTGCTGGCATGTCCAGGTAGGATTTCCAAGAGCCCTGAGACCCAGTCAAACCCACAGCTGGAGAGGTGTCCTCATGTGTGCAGCATTCAGGCCACTGTTGAAAGACTGCTCTCAATTCATACTTCAGGTCTCTGCTGTTTTACTGTGATAAAGATCTTCCACAGCTCACAGCAATTATTTTTTCCCCTCCCACCGATTTTTTAGCAGCAGGTAGTTGCTAGCCCTTCTGCTCCAGAGAAAGGGATGTAGCTCCTGTAGGAGGAGATCAGTGCTGTACCAGTATTTCCTGGGGAGATGGTTTCGACACGTTGCTTAGGGATGGGTCTAAACATATTCCTAATAGCTCCATGTGCTCAGATGCAGGTTCTTTACTGGGAATGGAAAGTTTTCAAAGCCTCGGCAGTAGCCCCTCTGGATCTGCCTGTACTCTTTTCCAAAGTAAGTGTTGCCCTGCAGGATGAAATACAAATGCATCTGCTGAAAAAGAACTGGAACAAAATTAAACCCTATTTAAGATTCAGAGAAAATTCCCCTCCGTTACCTGATACCCATGTTTTAATTTTGTTGTTTGGTCTCATTGTTAAGGTGCTGTTAAGGTTGTTAACAATTTGTAAGTAATTTGGTGTTTCATTGAAAGAGCTTTGTGAATTTTAGGTACTTTCTCACTTTTAATATCCCTATGTATTAGTTGCTCCCAAGCCAGTATGAAGTTATAGGATGTCTGTATTAAATTAATGTTTGACTTTACAGTCTGTATGCTGTCCAACCCGGCACCTCCTCCATTTGCAGTAAGTAAATATGCAAGTGTTACATTGCCCTTGAAACCTGTGCTCTGTGACAAAGGTTGTGTGCTGGAAAGAGACTGAAATGCCAAGTCCCCATGGGCCCCAGTCCCTTCTGTCAGCCCTGGGTTAATCAGAAGCCCACCCCCAGTGATCTGCAGAAGTGTGGTGCAGCACACTTCAGACCAGGTGACACCAGGGCACACTTGGTCTCCTCAGAAGCATCCACCTCTCTCTGAGCCCTGTGGAAGTCTCATCTCTAAGAGAGGAAAACGTGTGAATAACAGACTGAGTTTTCTCAAGGTGATGGCTATACAGGGAAGGCCTTTTTTTAATTTCTTGTGCAATGATGAAAAAAAGGTTTGGTTTCTGTTGATTTATATCAGCTAATCTACAAGGGCAAATTTAGAGGGAGGACCCATCAAATTTTCCACTGCTCTATTTGCCCAGGGGGACATGGTACAACTTTAGATGTGCTGTAGTAGAGCCATCATTTTTCTGTGGTAGCTATACCTGGCAGCTGCAACTGATAACTGAGTTTCTTTGAAGTCCTCTGGCTCGAAGTGTCAATACTACACACTATATGACTCTCTTAGGCTTGGACCAGGCTAACATGATTTGCAGAAGTGGAAAATTTAGTATCTGTACAATCTTCCCGTAACAGTCAGTAACTTTGTCTATGCTGCCAGGCAAATTTGAGCTGGCTCCATAACACAAGTATTGGTGCGCTGCTCTTCTACTTCCAAATCTCACCACTGCAGCCTCAGTTTTTAACTTGTCAAAGACCAGATCATGACATGGAATACAGCAGTGACAAAAACTATATCTGATGAAGATGTGTGGTCAGGTCTCCTCCAGAGTCTTCTGCTGAAATGCTACTGCAACCAGGAAACATCAAAAGCAAAAAGCAAAAGCAAATCTTTTCACAGAAACATGGTCTTTTCCAAGCAGATTTTGTTGGGAAAATCTGAGAGATCTTGAATGGGCTCCTCATCCAAACTGAAGAGAGAAATAGCTTGGCTGGGCCTCCTCCCTTGCCTATCTAGTGCACCTATCTGAGAGCAGCATTTGTTACTAGGTGGAGCAAGACTGCCATGAGAAGCTCCTGCTCCCTTCATCTGGTTAGGCAGGGTCTTAAGCCCAGATAAACTCTTTCAGATAAATTCCCTCCTTCTGCCTGGGGGTTTTGGAGGTGCTAGCCACAGCTGAGACTCCGAGCAGCTCTGTGAATAGCAGGGTGTTCTTACTTCTACTGGGATACCAGCAAGGTACAAAGAGGCTAACATAATGTGGATTACAAGCCTGAGAAACTGGAGAAGAAGATGGGCTCTCCAATCCCTGCACAATTATTATACTCTTCCTCACAGGTTGAGAGCAGATGCTGTAAAGCAGCTGGGGGGAATTTTCATCCAGAGGATATACAAATAGATGTTGGGAATTCATGAGGTTTATGCAAAAGATATTGATCAGTCTTGCAGCTTGTCCTACAGCAGCAGGATGTGTCTAGCAGCTGTAGGGAAGTCCATATGCCTTTTCTAATCATGCCAGCATCTTGCCCTTTCCCAGTAAAGAACCATCCTAACAGGAAGTCACAGGCTGCTGCCATGGTGGCATAGTACCAAATGTGTGAGACATCCCCCTTCTGCCTCTCCTTTTCCAGGCAAAAGGGGAGGGGAGATGAATGCAGACTGGCAGGATGGAGCAACATACCTGAAAGCACACAGAGCAAATGGACCTTGAGAGCTGAGCAGACTTTTGTGTGCTGGGCACACTGGGCATCTGGTATAGGCTGTAGCCACAAGGCTTGTGTTGCTGCAGCAAGTGGCCATGCATCAGTCCCTGCAGGCTTGCCCTGGGCCCTGAGGACTCCTGGCTCAGGGCAGGCACCTGATTCCAGTGACACATCTGCTCAGGTCAAGCCACAACCCATTGCTGAAGCAAGAGTCACATGTGAGTGCAAGCTATTGAGCTGGATGGAGCTGTGCTGCTTGCCATCTGTGAATACACACACAGCAGTGTAGCCAGCAGGCAGACAGTGCCTCTCCAACCTGACTGGACTCAGCTGGTGTCTCTCAGCCCAGCATCACTGGGTATGGACATCCCCAACCCTGTGCGAGGCTGTACAAGATCCAGATCAACAGCAACCCCATCACATGGACCCCGTTACAGTGATTGTTGTTGCAGCATGTGGCAGGTCTTAGCAGCTAATCTGACTAGCTGGAGCAGCTGTGGTGTAGATTTTCTCCTTAAACGTGTACATTAAAATACATACTGTTTAGGTTGGGGATCCAAATTAGACAAAATTAATTGCTCTTCCCCAAACCAGGATTGAAATCCCATGACAGACAAGGCAGTATCACAAAACCAGAACATACAGCATAGCCTAGATTTTCCCATTGTTCCTCCATGAGCAAACATCTGTGTACCAGGTCCAGAAAATGTCTCCCATTTTGGGAGCAGCCACCTCATGTGGAGTCCCAGCCTCTGGGTGCTTCCCAAGTTCAGCAGCTACCCTTCCCTCCTCAGGGAGCAGCAGCGTCACCTTATCAGCACTGTGCTCAGTTGCCAGCCCATTTCGTCTGCCCTCTGCTTGTAATTGTTAACTTCCTGAGAACAGGAAAGCTCTGTTTAGCACAGGTAGAGCTTTAACTCTGGGGCACTCCTGAAAAGCCGAGATACAGGAGTAGAGCAAGGTGTTGCAGATTGCTATGGCCTATTCTTTCCCCTGTCTTTGTGTTTAGGCTCCCTTTGCATTATTTCATCATGCAGTTCAGGTCTTTTTGTTATGATTTTGGAGTTTTATCTGTCATTTGAATGAGTGCTCTCATGCCACAGATTTACTTGGAAATTTATGTACTCCCACAAATTAAGCATTCCCTCTCAGCTCTCAGCAAGGCACGCCTAGGCTTGCCTGCAACCTTAGAACAATACAGAGAAAGGTTATCATGACTTACCTGCCACAAATTATCTATTAATAGCACCACTTATGTACCTTTTTTTTTTTACTCTTCATGACATGCTTTCCTTAGATCCCCCTCTTAGCAGGTTTCCCTTTTCTTGAGTGCTTTGTTTTCCCCGTGGAGAGCAGGGCAGGTAGAAGAGGAGCGACCTTCGCAGCGCCGGCTCTGCCCCCGTGGCCCCGGCACTGCCTTGTGGCACCGCTGTTTGCGGGAGGGTGGGACACGGCTGGTTGGCAGCCTGGTAAAACATTGACCAGCGCAGGGCGAGGCGGCTGCTGCCCAGGCAGGCAGGCAGCGAGAGCCCCAGCGCCCGCGGGAACGCACCAGCTTCTCCACAGGTACCGCTCTCCACTTCCATTTCCCAGCCTCGAAAGGCAGGGGGGTGCTGGGTTCTAGCGTTTGCCAAAGCTTGTCTCCCTGCAAGCGGGAAGAGGAGTTAGCCTTGTTATTTTGCAGTTTGCTTTTATCAGCTGTAGTTGGCTGAACGGTGTCATCTAGAGCACGGGTTGATTAACTCACGCTTGATTAGCTAGTTGTTTGGATTTTGTTGTGTCTTCAAATAAGCAAAATGAGTGCATAATTGCATTTGAAAACTTCATTGTCTTCTAACAGAACTCAAACCTGGCTTCTGCTCATTTTCTAACTGAAGAGTAGGAACAAGAGTCCGAGATTTTAATGAAAATGTGTAATCCAATTATTGCAACAGGGATGTGGGTAGTGACTCATGCTGAAAAATCCTTGCTGATTTTTGACTGAGCTTTGCAAAAATAGGCAAAGTGACTAATTTTTTCAAGTTTATTTCCATGTTCCTTGGAACATGGAACACAGACAGTAGACACACAAAAATACCAGGATTTAAGTTCCTAGTATGCAGATGCCACTCAGAGAGGTGAAGATGAATAGATTCAAATAATTGTTTCAATTTTGCTCAGTGACTGAAAGTTTCTGCCAGCCAGTGGAAACTGACTCATTCATGCAGGAACCATCCTCCATGTGTGCTTTGCTGATCTGGATACGTCTTTATAAAAGTACCTATCTTTTGAGTGACTCCTCAAAAACTACTTTTTACACCCCAGCAGCTGTCAAATAATCCTGAAGAGGGCTCAGTGTGAAGTGAATGAACATGTTGTCTGTATTCATGATTTATCATCAGTATGTTTTGTGTGCTAAACAAAGTGCAAGAGATTTTTTTTTAAAAAGAACCTGTCGCTTCCAGTTTATTAGTGTCTGGCCCTAGCTGTGCTTGCTTCATGTTTAAATCCTCCCTGATGTGACAGACTTTCCTGATGTGGTTGCTAACTGTGCTTGCACGCAGCATGATATTTATACTCAGTCCATGTTCTGTGGTGCTAGGTTGTAGTGAAGTATGGTACCACATTTGCTTTATTAAAAGTAGTCTAAGTGTGGCTCCAACTCTTAGCAAACTCCTAAAGCAAAGTGCAAGAAAATGTTCCTGGAGAACAAAGCAACTGGGTCCCCACAAATGGATGCTTTAAAGGATTGAAATATGATTCAATAAAAATTTTGGTAAAGGCTGCATCATAGTTTCAGTCTGTTGGTGAATTTGTAGACATAAAGCATGACTATGATTAAAACCTGTGATTTTCATCTATGTCACAGTGTTGTAGGATTCTTGGCCTCTCCTCCCAGGAATAGTATTTGACAGTAAATTGTATATTCCATTATCTGTCAGTAAATAGGACTGATATAAAAGTTTCTTTTGCGGTAACATAAAAAAAAAAAAAAAAAGAAGTGGTAAAATCTTATCTGAGAGTTAGCAGAGATTGAATTTTAAAAAATAAATATCTGAACCAAAAAGCAGTGATGACAAAATTATCTTGTCTGTTTTCACACAAAGATAGGGGACTAGCTGGTGACTGTAAGAGAGATTACTTGGCTTAAATGGCAGGACTGAAGCTGTTGACAAAATCTGTTCAGTCTAAGTCCTGTTTGAGACAGCTTTCAGGATAAGGGAGTCATAACAATCTGTAAATTATGAACAATTTAAATTGTTTCAGTAAAAAGTAATATATCATTGCATGCTAAAATGAAGCAAACCAGTTTCATCCCCTGTGCTTGGTGGTCAGCACAGCTGTTTACCAAGTTTCAGTTGGTTAAACCTGTGTACATAGACTGAAAGGAGCAGGGCTGCTCAGGGATCACGAGGACAATCCGGTCTGCAAAGTCGTTTTCTGGATATAAAGGCAAAAAAGACTGAGACTAGTGCTTAGACTGGGCTAGTTATAGAGTTGCTAGTTAAAAACAAGTCTCTCTTCACCCTTAAAGGCAGTTCCTGTGACACAGGCATTAATGCTAAACTTATATGAAATAAAATGTCCTGGATCCCACAATGATCACATAGTGATGCTATTTTAAATTTCCAATGTATATTTGAACCAGAAATTACCATGTTAAAGGGGTATATTAAATGGAATGATCTCTTCAGATACTTTGGAAGTGATGCTCTCAATGTAAGGGCCAGATACTCAAATGGCAAAAAAAGAAACCCTGCCAAACAAAAACACTCATGCAACCAGGATTGCAGAACGAGCATTGCAAAACTCTGCTATCTCCTCCCCGGAAAGTGTCAGGATTTCCCAGCTTGCCCACGCTTGCCAGGGCCCCACAAGGTGAGCAGTGCCCTTTTGGAGGCTGGAATAGCCTCGGTCCCCGCTCTCTGTGGGTGAGTGACAGGGCTGTCACTGGGAGGGTGCCAAGAGGAGCATCCAGGCCCTGCTTTCAGTGACCTCCTGCACTCGAGTGCTTGTTCCAGTGGCTCACATTTGCTTACTGTACTTGTTTGTGTAGCAGCTATCACACCGCTGCTGAGATTCCCCACTACAAAGATGTTGACAATAAATCACCTGGATCAGATGGGTAACTTGTGTCTTGCTGTGCTGCACCTCTTTGTTTAAGAGCCTACCCCAAATGAGAACTTTGTAGTTACTATTTTTCCCCCTGACAGCCACATGGCAGCTGATCGTGGCCATTGCAGATGCTTTGGGCTTGAGGCAGAAGAGCAACAGCTCTGCAGTCTCTGGTAGAAGACTCATTCCTTCTATGAAGAAAACCTATTGGCTTTTCTTTCTAAGTATTGGACAGTCTTTTCGGTAGAAGTCTACTTGTACACCACCCGCATGACCAGAAAAATTGTGACTTTGTGTCACTTTGGGAGCAATTTAAAACACTGGCATTTCAGTAGTTTATTTCCTTAAGGCAGAAGTGTAAATCTTACTGGGGGACGCTTTCTTTTATAGGACTAAGAGTTTTCTGAGGGAAGCTATTTACTTCTCCAGAGCCAATTGAAGAAGCATATTTTTGAGACAATAAGCTGACTTTCCTCCTTCTGTTGCAGTGAATGAAATTACCAGGTAAAATGCAAACATTAATAGTTATTAGAGACAAGCAAACTTACCTTTGCACATTTGTAGCTGAGCAGAAGTACTAGTGATGCATTGAAACCCCAGCTTTTCAATATTGCTAAAATAACACAAAGTTAACCTATGAATTGCAGCTGAATGTGAAATATAATTTCCATTAAATGAAGTAACTTTAATTATTTTAATTACAAAAATTATTTTTTGCTGCATGCATGTATACGAGGTTCCCAATTGTGCCAAAGAGAAATGAGTGCTTAGATCTTGATTTAGTTTTTCCTTCTTTGCAACGCGTACTTTCAATGATAATATTTCTTTATGCAATTTGTGCTTCCTGTAATAACTTTCAGAACTTTTATCTCCTCAGAAGTCAGATGTTGCACAGATCAGAGTGCAGTATATAGTTGATGATTAAGCATATCTATCCAGATGAACAGCAGTTCTGCCTTCCCCTCCCTGGTGCTGGGTCACAATGTTTCCCTTCAGTTCCAGCATTAAATGACTGTCAATATCAAACACCATTTGCTTGCACATTAGAAGGCAGAAGTAATAACAAATAATCGTGTATAGATGTTTTTCAAAGGCTGAACTAAACTTACTTCTCATACCACAGTATTTTGACTCAGAGATGTACTGCTCTTCTTCCCTGCAACTCCCAGGCTGTAAGAGTGAAAAGCAAAAAAAACTGAGAAAAAGCGGCGTAGTGCCATTAAACCTTTGTATTTTGAAAGAAACAAGTTTGAGAGGTCATCAGATTGAATCTCTTGCATCTAATGAGTATTTGGATTAAAAATGAAAATGCATTGTTCAAACCAATTTTTTTTGGGTTTTGTGTGAAGAGTCAGCCTCTACCAACTACAAAACCACTTTTGAAGAAGTGCAGAAAACAGTCATTATTCCAGTCCTTCCTACCTCCTGAAAAGATATTATCAGACAAAATGCTGTGGTACTGTAGTAGCAATGTAGTTTTAATAGTCTCCAGAAAAAATTGCACATCTTGCTCTTATCTTCTTTCCTCTGGGAAGTCTCTGTTACTGCAGCTGGAAGCAGCCCCCACAACAGGCCTTAAACAGACTGTTAGCTGGGATCATGCTAAGCTTTACTGAACAGAATGCTTTCACCTGGAAAAATCGGGATGCTTTAAAAGGAACATTGCTATGTAAGCATTCTGTAATGCACAGAAACAGTTTTTGCCACCCTGGTTTATGGTACTTTTGTTAATGCTTCTCCAAGTCGTGGCCACTCTATCGTGAAGCTCTTCCTTGAATGGTTCCCAGAGATGATCAAACCAGTTTGTGGGCAGACAACTGTATAAACCTGAAACTAAGGACTTGACAATAGAAAATTCGTGGATAGGCATCTTCAGGATGAATTTAAGAGTATTACTTGGTCCATTGGTGTCAATCAATGGGAATAATAGATAAAATCTTGGTTCTGCAAACCCTCCACCATCTGGTAGCAGGTTTATACCTGCTAATTTTATCCTGGGGACCTACATTGTAATTACATCCTACATACTGAAGGGGCTGTGCTTATGAGTAAATCTGAAAGGACAGTGCCTGCCTGAGTCGTTATTTGGACATAACATCAAGGATAGCTCTGAATGGATTTCCAGGGAAAAACAGGCTGTAGTACCAAAAATTTGTAGGATGTGTCTATGAAACCCATTCCATATATTCCTATATTTTCATCTGCACAACATTTTTCTTAAAACTTCTTGTCAATCAGTATAGAAGTGCAAAGCTTAGCTCTGCATCAGCAGTTAGGTGCGAATCTCAGCAGAGGAGACAGTTTGAGTAATGCTGTCATTATCATAGCACAGTGCCTGCAAAACCAGTGTCATAGGGGAGAGTGGGAGATGATCAAGTACATCTATCCAAATCAGCACCATCAGTCCCAGAGATCTCTGTGGAGAGGACTTGGTGGTGGGCATGGGGGAAATCTGCTGCCCTTGGTTGAGAGAAGGCTGAAAGGTAGGAAAAGGGTTCTGGACACCTGGTGTATCAGGACAACACTGGGAAAAAATTCCATGGAAGCGAGCAATGTCACAGAAACAAACAGGGAGAATGGTGGGAGAAGGGAGTGGGGAGCAGTAAGATGGGCTGATGACCTGCCTGGACTTCAGAAGAGCTGCCTGTTTCAGGGGTATCACACCCCACAGCAGAAAGGTGTCATTTGGCTGGAAATCCAGGACTAGAGTGCTGAGGAGCAGTGTAAAGGGCCTAAACAAGCCTGTCTTCTTGACAACAGGCAACAGGCTCCTCCTTTTCACAATCTGGAGATAAGGGGAATGGTCAGTACATCCAGTGGAAATCTATTTTGACAGGCTCAACAGGGTACAGTCCCCTTCCTCAATGCCCTGATGGGGTTTCACCCTGAACTAGTCAGCAAAGACCATCCTGATCCATTTTGTGTTGTACAGTGGCTCAAATGAGACTGAAGGAAACTTCTTTCTGATCAGCCAGAGTGAAAACCAATGCTGTGAATCTGTACTACCACCATAATTACAGATAGTCCACATTAGAGTCATATACAGCTGTTGAATATTGTACAGTTCTATATGCTAAGTTTTTCAGTCTTGTAGTATTCTGTTTTGTGCTGCAGAATATTTTGATGAAAATGGGAAGTTAGTGTTGATGTTGGATACAAATGCAATGACTTTCACTAACTGGAATAATGTATATGTCTGCAACGGAGCATTTTTCAAGGTGACTGCTTTCTGCACAGGTGTAAAGGGTATGTTTCAATGAAGGGTGTGTTTCTTTTTATTTGGTCTTAAAATTGGCAAATGGAGAGGTGAGCAGCCCTCTCTAAATAGAAACAGGATGCATAGAGAGATTTCTTTTAAACTTCGTGATGACACATCTTCCCAACAGGAGAAAAGTGGGAAGGCATGGAAATTAAATCCGGTTAAGGCATTTCAATTAATGTTCATTCAACACTGTAGGCTCAGCTCTGCTCTTCATTTGCATTTAAACAAGGAAGTTTCAATAAAGGAATTGTTGAATTACTTGGGAGTGTCTTTAGGGCAGTGTGAAAAGACAGAGAAAACTCCTCTGTTCATTAACCACAGTGGTAGGAAGTTTGCTGAGACTTTGGCTACATTTTGGGAGATGCAGGGAGGGTCCAACCCCAAGAGCACATGTGTGGTTTTAGACACAGAGTAATTGTGTTAATGTGATGAGATTTAAGCTGTTTTCACTTGCTTAGATATTTTGCTGCATCAGGAGTCTAATTAGAGCTTTGTTTTGTGGAAGACTAAAGAACTAGGTTAAAAACAGGTCAAGAAGGAATTATCTCAAAAATACAATAATAATCATTCTTAGTCAAATTTAGGAATTTCTGATGGACAATGGCAAAACTGGTGAACTCATGCTTTCATGAATTCTTTCCTCTCTTTCTTTATGGTGATGAGCAGCCTTCTTAAACTCCTACCTGATGAAGTGCAGGGACTCTGTGCTAGCACCATGTAACAAAACATCATGGTGCAGATCTCCATTAGCCTTGGATATGTAGGACACTCCAGCCACCTCACTAGACTTTGTGTCCAGAGTCCATGGTTGCTCTCCTTGGCAAGTTATTAACTGGCACTTAATTTTATAAGGGTGCTGAACTTTGAAGCCTGATAGTTTTGTTCTTGAATATACCATAAAGGTGTGTTTAAAAAAAAGGAGTGGGGGCGGGGGGAAGGTTATTTTCAAGAAGTCAGAATTTTAGGAATTACATTTTTGGAATCAAGTTGTGCTAACATGCCAGGCTATGGAAAGGGAGATAGAATCAGTGTCTTCCAGTTCCAGGGATTTTGCTGTTTTGTTTAAACTCAGGTTTTCTTGAGTTGTAATTATGTAAATTACTTAAAGTTAATGCTATATTTCTGTGATTGAACTGCAAGCAATTTTAAAAAGGGTGTTTCTGTCTTATAGATTAGTTTCTGTGTCAAGATAGTGGGCACTGGAAACATCTCTGGTTTCTGTCCTTCAGGCTGTTAGCAAGCAAGATCTGTGAGTCTGTATGAGGGGGACATACTCAAGGACCTGACAAATAGATGTGCAAGCAAGTCCCTCTGCTCCACCTCTTTAATCCCTCTGATCACCTTGACTCTGGAAGGCAGTTAATATTCAATACTCCTATATCTGCAGGTGGAGTTTTGATATTAGAGATGATGACAATTCCTGACAGAAAACCAATTGCAATGCAACTGGCATTTGACCATTCCAGATCTAACTTTCAACTGACAAAAAAGGCAAAAAAAGCTGTTGTTTTTTTTTAAATTAAGCAACTTCACAAATGTTAAATATTTTTAGCTGTGAGAGCAGCTTTTTGAGACCTCAGATTAGCATATTACATTGGTGGTTTTCTTACATGCAATAGATTTTCCTGTTTGCTTATATAAATATCTGGTACTGGCAGTTTTTAGTCATACAGTTAATTCATAGTATCTTTAAGTCTCCTGTCAGCTCTATCAGTAAGATATCAATAAGGTCAAATATTTGGGTTTTGCTGCGTTTTTTTTGAAAATTAATGTGTGATTGAGTAAAGAGGCTGGGAGGTGGTTTTTTATGAAAACCATCACCAGAACAAATGTACCCATCTGGATTACCTCTTCAGCTTTCAAATAGGATTTATTTCTGATTCCTGAACACACTCTATTTCTCCTTTATTCCTCTGGCTGCTCATGTGAAAAAAACCAGACACAAATACCAGGAAGACGGAACCCCTTCCCCAGCCATAAAAGCAAGGAAAATTCAGAGGGAAGGGACAGGAGAGCTGCAGCCTGGGTCACAGCCCCAGCTGTCAGAGGGCATGTGCATGGTGACTCCATGCCCTGGCCCATGACCAGATGGATCCAGAGGAGAGGGAGCAGTTTTGCCTTGCTGAGGAGGGCACCATGCACAACCATGATGGATGTTGACTGGGCAGGTACTGAAGGGGGAAGTGTGCAACCCTTTGCAGCCTCTCAGATTATTATACAGCAATTAAAAAAGCTCCCCCCATGTAAAAACATGCCATCAGATAACAGGACACTCTGACTCATTAAATGGACCCTTGCCAAAATGGTTTCTGCAGTGTTCCAGTTTCTTGCTTGGGTCATGATGTTAAATCATTACTTGCACTCAAGTTCTATGAGCCAGCTACTCACTGGTTGAATAGATCCATAAACACAGCTGTGCTGGAGGCTACCTTTTAAAAAGTTTTCTCCAAGCATTGGGCTTGACTTTTAAAAATAGCCTGTTTCTTTTGCACAGCCTCTCATCTTCAAAGTGTGACCCCCTTGCTGAAATCTGGTTGTGAAATACGACTTTCCCATTCACCTGCTAGCAGTGGGATGCTTTCTCTGCAAGCTGGGTGTAATGGCACAGTATTTCATTCCTGTTTGGTGATTTAAGACTCTCAGCAGCAGGCTGTGCCATGACGTGCTCTCTCTCCTCTGCTTGCCTGTCTCTTCCCAGGGCAAGATGCTGTTTCTGTTTGTGTAGGGCTTTTTAACCACTTGCACTGAAAATGCCTAAGAGAGGGGGCAGGCATATTTGCAGCATCCTCAAAATGGTCCAGTGCTAGATGCAAGTTTCTGCACATTTATAAATGAAATAACCTCTTAGTTATAGGCCCACGTTTTATACAACTACTCCACTTCTGAGAAACCAGAAAAAAATAAATTTTGCCTCACCTGACCCCAGAGTAGGTTTCTCCTGGCAGGTTTCAATCTGTAGAATCACAGAAAGTCATTTGGAGGTATGCCACCAAGAATGTGCAGCTTGCACCTGAGACCTCCAAATTTATTTTGCCTACTAGACATTGTTTTTGTTTAGAGTAACTTTTGTAACCAGCAGTTTTCACTTACTAACTGTGCTGTGTTGCTTAAGGAAAATAAAAGTAGGGAGCAGACAGTTTATTAATTTAAATTAATACATTTTATTATTTGTATCAGAAGCTGGGGGTGGCCTGCTAACCTCTCTCGAGCAGCCTGGCTCATCTATATAACAGGTGTCCCATGTCTTCTCTAGTACCTGTGATGACCCTCCTAGTTCTGAGTCATAATTATAATTTCTCATATGCTTTTTGTTTGCTGTCAGCTCCTGAAGTATAGCAGAGGGCTGTTGTGAAACTGAAGGTGTGCATTTGACCAGAGTATAGGGTCACACAGGGTTACCTCAGAGTGCAACAATCCTCTTAGAAGATTCTGCTGTGTCAGCCACACAACCATTCCTGGCACTAGCTGATCCATGGAGCCTATCTGTCCCTGCAGCTACATTTGGACTTTGGTTGGGAAGAATAGGTTGATTCTCTCTAAAAGAGGACCCAAAAGCAAGCACTGATGCCGTGTGGATGCTCAGCAGACCAGGACGGAGAAGGAGCCGGAGAACTAAGCTATCACATGTGCTGATGTGCAGAGGGCACAGGACTGCCCTGAGCTGCTCCAAGAATCAAAGTGAGCAGAGGGTTTCACTGGCTGGGAATGGACAGGACACATGTACCATGACCTGATGTCTCACAGGTCAAATGGAGGTGCAGGCAGTGGGCCAGTCCTTCCTCCACCAGGAATCTCCACCTAGAAGTAAAAGTGATCCTTGTTTAGAAGGGAGTTTCTGCAGCTCCTCCTCAAGAGATGAGAGCTAAAGTCCAGGTGATGTGCTTATGTTATGGCCTGTTGAGAACTTTTTTAAGCAAAAAAGCTCTGCACAGTTTTGGTGCAGAGAATACATGATTAGAACCAAAAATGTTCTTTTAAGAACTCAGTTTCAATTGAACTTTCATGTCTAGAATGTAATTTATGGATCAAACCAAGAGAAAGAACAGCTGCAAAGCAGGGCAGAGAACCTATCTGAGTCATGAGCCCCAGCAGTGACCTCTATGCCAGCTACAAAAGTTGGGGCTCTTGTGTGCCACTCTGCACTGAAATGCAACATACTCCTTTTCCCCATGCCACATCTCCAGTTGTTGGTTCCTTTTTCTGAGCTAAGAACTGGCACTGAGTTTTATAAAACATTGTGCTCCTAGCTTGACAGGCACTTAGAGAAACTCCTAACAGGCTTTGCTGCTATCATAAATTTGCCCTGCTCTCATGCTGTTCCTTATTTTCTTTGATAATCCCAGTCTAAATGTATAATTATATTCATTCTGGCTGCGCAGCTGAGGAAGCATTGACTTCCCCGTTCTGATGAGAAACAAGAGTATTGTTTGATATTAAACAGTATGTTGTTTTGGTGCTTTTGCTGCTTTTGAGTGTAAGGACATCAGAAACAAAGCCCTATAATGGGATAATAAATAAACTGTGTTTTCCTTTTGCTGAAATAAAGGCACAGTAGTGCTCAGTCTATTAGCTGTCAGGGGTTTCCAAACCAGCAGTCAGACAAGCAGTGGGATTGTTCCCTTACACATCCTTATCAGAAGATATTGTCTACTCTTCAGATTTCTACCTGTCCTTGGTGTTTCTTCCTTGTTTCATTACAAGGTCAGCTCTTCCGGAATATGTTTCTTTAAGTTTCAGTTTATTTAAACATGTTATATGCTTAATGAAAAAA
>VZTT01047042.1:3616-19553 GCA_013400855.1 Buphagus erythrorhynchus
ATTCTGCTCACTTCCCTTTGCTTCTTCTTTTCCTGAATTCTTTGTATTTTAACACATGTAAATATCAAGTAAATAATATTTAGAGACATGTTTTCTAATGCTTTTAATTTCCACTAATTAGATACTTGGGAAAAATCATATTATCACAGGTAACATCCTTCTGGAAAGTGACAAAACCCCAAAGCTCCTTCAGTAATGTACTGTTTCAGCACCTTACCCCTGCCCAAGACAATAGATAAGGGGATCTTTTACAAGACAGTTTAGTCACTCCATGCCATGTCAACTATTTGGAACAGAAAAACACTGAGGCTAAAAAGCAAAGCCTTAGGACTTTATCTCTTTTCTCCTTCTTAAGATCTGCTACTTATTAGCATTCTTTGATAGTACAGACTAAGTTTTACCCCAAAAACCAAAAAGGAGTCACAAATGTTTGCCTCAGCTACAGTAGCTCTGTGCTGTGCAAAACAAGAATACACTCTAAATCTTATTTGCCTATGACCATTTAGTATCCTATCTGTAGTTGTAAAAAAATATGATTTTCCTATTTGATTATGCTTTGGTTTAATCGCATATGAGTGAAGTCTTTATTGCTAAGGCAGAATTTTGCAACTGAGCTTTTCCTTTTCTGTAGTGCTATAAGATTCAGAAGGCAAACCACATGCTCATTCTAACAAAACAGTATAATAGGGATGGAGGGGAGAAGCAATTTGGAGTCTATAGGAAGGTTACCATAAAATTTACATTTTCCATAAAATATAAGTAGCCACCATTTTGCTGTAATCCCAGAGCAGCAACGAAATGGTGGTACAGAAGAAAACTACCCTATCAGACACATTTCATCATTGCTTCTATCCATCACTATCTTCTTTTTCTAGCATGATTATCATTTATTCTTCTTCTTATAAGCAACATCCTACTTTTAAACTAAAAATTGATAAATATACCATAGTAAATAGAAAAGGCGTAATTATCAAACTAAGACTACATACTGTACAAGTCCTCTCCCCCTCACCCCACTTCAAACTGCAAAAAAGTACTGCGTGGTGTTTCTATCACACACTGATGAACACATCCCTTGGAACTGCTACTGTATGAAAGCTGTATCCTAGAGGTAGAACACATGGTATGGAATATGGCTGCTGCATTGGTCAGTATATATTTTAATTATTCTATGATGAGATATACATAAGTAACACTCAGAAGACCAAAATGGCTTAAACAAATTGGTTTTGAATGTAATGTACAATGCTGCATTTTGTGGAACATTTTATATTTAAGTGACTATATGTATATTGGCTGGTTTAGAAATTTATATTAAGGCATCAATTTTGATAAGCAATGCCATCATTTCTTTTTTTGTTGTTTTTGTTTTTGTTTTTTTTTTTTTTTTTAGTTCTTATGGGTTTTGTTATTGCATGCTTTTCAGGTGTGGAAAGGATTGCCTACTTGTACATAAATAGGGAAACAGTATTGTATATTGGTGCAGGTCTATTCTGTGACACTGTGCTATACATACAAAAATAATTCACAAAGTTTATCCTGTAATCTCTAAAGAAGGACTATGTGCTATAAGCTTTATTAACTAGGTCCTAAATTTATATATTTGTAATAAACCAGAAAAGAATATTCTGTAATATATTTTTTAAAAGTGTGCTTGGTGTTTATTACTATAAATATGTAATGAAGATGGATCACATTTTCAAATAGAGCATATAGTAGGACAATGTTCTTGTTTTTCAGACACAAGTTGAATATTTTAGAATTCAACATCATGTTATAACTAATAAATCAGAAAACATAAAAATGTGGGTCTTTTGGGTGATAGTGGATATTGAATTTAATCTTTTAGGAGAAATTTTCGAAAACAACCTTAATGATGTGAAATTTGTTTGTACAAATCTGCAATTATGTACAAGTAAAACAAATGCCCTGTTCCTTCCTAAGTACTCCCATTCTTTTCCAATACAAAGCAAAGAGTATTTAGGTAACACTGCCACCTATTGCTTAAAGGTCATAAGGACTAAAATCTGGTCCAGTGTTTTATCACTCATCATTGCTCGTTTTGAATACTATGCTTTCATTATTTCTAACGAGTGAGACTTTCATGTTCTTTCATATAACAAATAATAAGCATATTCCTTCAGCACTTGACTATAATTTATCTGGAATCAATGAAAACTTAAAAGACTTTCAATATTGATAAAATTAAGTTTCAAAAAAATACTAAAAAAATCAATTTCAAATACAAAATCCATCCACCAAAGGAACAAAAAGAAGATTCTTCAGATTATAGCATGGCGAATATCACAAAATCCAAATTATTTGTTAAATATAAGTTTTCTGATACAATCCAAAATAGCAAAATACTTGTTAACATTTTGCAAGTGGATAAGCAAATACTCAAATAGTAAACACACATCTGCAGGTCTTTTAAGGACACAGCTTTAGAAGCATGAAAATAAGTCAGTATAAGATCAGACCTAATTCTTTTCAGTAAATAATTCTGTTTTCAGGACAATGATCAAAAAAACACTAATTCCACATCTAAACAAGATCATGCCATAAGAATAACCTTTGTCAGCTTGGAAAAAAAAAAAAAAAAGGAGAGAGAAAAAAAATTATTTCCACTTCTTTAAAAGAAAAAGTGAGAAAAATATATTTGATCATGCTAAGGAAAATCATATGAATCAATCAGAAAGATAACATCGGTTATATAAACTATATAATATAAGTACTGTCTAGGTTAATTTACAGCAATATAGAAAGATTATTTAGTTTGGAAGAAAATTTATTGTTGAAAGGCTCTTTTTTATCCTCAGTGTATTACTCAGTCTGCATGCATAAAATAAGTTGACTTTAATTCTTCACTACAGGGTAGTAGCTATAAACTGTATAAAATCCCTTACATTTCCTTCTATTATTAGAAAAAAATGTAGAAATCCATTGTTCTTGTGCCCAAAAATGTTCGGAGTTACTATGCAGAATGTTAATATTTGTCCTATATTAAAATATCTCACTAAGAGTCCAGTTCGATTTCTAAGATTTGTGAAATTTTAAGACAGATGGATGCACTCAGGAAGAGCAAAAATAGAATATATTTTTAAACAATAAAGTGATTTTGGTTTAGTTTTGTTTAGTTGATTAGTTAGTTAGTTTGCTTGTTTGTTTGTTTTGAGGCAGGGAGGCTCTGCTTGTTGTTTTTGTAGTGTGCTTGGTTGGTTTTTTTTCACCTATATGCAGGTATTTTAAATCTCAAATATTTAAAATGTCCATGGTAGCAGAGAAAGTATTTATACAAACAGAAGGAATCTATATGAAGGTTAAACTCCTTATAGACAATTTTTTTCCTGTAATCACAACTACATCCTTTCAGAACTCAGAAACAACATAAAACAAGACTTGTTCTTGCAGTTAGGGTTTCCTAATCTTTTCCTCTGTCTTATGGCTTTACCCCATGACATTTTTAACCATTTCACTCCTTCTAGAAGGTTGCCTCTCAAAACAGTCGGCTCTCACAGCCAAGCAGAATCCAGAGCTAATGTCAGAAAGGGAATAACTGAAGACAAATAGATCTCCACACACCTATTTTTATCTTTCCTGTTCTTTTTCTTATTTCTACACTGTCAACTCTAACAACAATACATGATTCTCGCACTGGTGAATAAAAAACCCTGAACTTTGTTTTCTCTTTTTTACCTCTTTAAATAAAATGAATATTCAAGACCTAGAAATGTTAAACATAAAAGGAAAAATTTTGATATTTTTCAGATTTCATTAAATGTTTATGTACCTAAAACAATTTGATACCAGAGTATTCAACCTTAAATTCACTCAGCTTAATACAGTAAAATGAATTATTAATGACCTAATTGCTAAACATTGATTTGTAATGTAATTACTTGTTTAATGCACCATTTTATGTAAATATCAGACCAAAACCTAAAAGTGTGGTGCTTTTAATAAATTTTCTTCGATGAAATGCATCACTTGTATATATTCACATACAAAAATATGTCCTTGGTTTCTCCTTTAACAAACTTTCTTTTGGAAACTGTAATATGTTTCCTAAACAAATGTTTTGTGGCATCAAAAGTTTGAAGGTGTATTTTTTCTCCACCTCTTTTACTACCTAAATTCTGATATAACTACACAAAAATTTTATATCAGAAAAAAAATTAATTAACTTAAAAGAATATTCAAAATGTGTAGAGAGAACAGAAAAAGGAATACATTAAATTAAGCATATGAAACCTAGAACAGGTACAGAATAAAATGCAAAGTCTAAGATCCAAAGCTACAGAAGACACCCATGAATAATTTGTTAATTTTATCTCCAAAATAAAATTCACACTTGCACTAAATCAATTATTTTTATAGATAGTCTAAAAATCAGTATAATTTTTTGTCTATCCTATATAGAAAGATTAACAGTCAGGCACATGCACACTGAAGTGCTTGTGAAAATACTTGTATGCTTTGCCTCCTAACATTTGTGTGCCAAAATACACTTAGTTCAGACAAAGATGCAACTTAATGTAAGGAATAAATAGAGCTTAGGTGAAAAAAAGTATCTTCCTTAGTTATCTGCTTTAATCAACTATACACCTCATGTCAGAATGCACATAAAAATGCAGAGATGCTTATACTTCCACTGCTAACATTACAATTACTTTTATACTGTGGCTTTACTAGATCATTGCTTTAAATGAGCATCACAGAACCAATGGAGCTTTAGTCTCAATGTTACATTTTCTTCATAATCATTTTCAATTTATTTTTTTCTTGCATGTCATCATTTTAATGTAAATCTTTCTTTTTCTTTTCAATAAAATGAAATGATTAAGTAATCCTGCTTTTTGCATGATTAAAGATGACGGATAAGCTTGGGTGGATAAAAATCAAGGCTCCTAACAGAATCTGTGCACCTCGCATGTCAGAATCCTTCCTGCTTGTTCAGTGCTAATGACAGAAAAAATTAGCATGTCTGTGAGTTGCCTAAAAAGGATAACAAGCTACCTTTAAGGACCTAACCCTATCTCTACACTAAATTTTAAACAGTTGTTTTCCATAATTTTCTGTAATAAGCCCTGATGAATTGTTTTGAAACAGATTAATAGAGAAATCCTTAGTTAGAGCAATAATAAATGTTCATTAAATCTATCAGCGACTACTACTGGGCTGTTTAATCACCACCTTTGTATCACCACATATAACACATTTAGGAAACAAAATGCAAGGGATACAATATGCTGAATATAGTACAAATCTGATAAAAAACAATGGCACATTTAAATTAGCCAGTCAGACACGACTCAGTTTTAAAGAACAGGAAAAAACCTGTTCCCAACTACTGATTTTTGCCAGTGTCTCTTTCCTTTCAAGAGCCCTCTGCAATATATGTTCAGCCTTTTCTGACTGAGAAGAGAAAACTAGGAAGGGGATATTACAATACAGCACATACATACTGCCATCGCCTCTAGACATATGACCCAAAATGATGCTAAGAAGTCTTTCTCTGACCTCCTGCTAACCAGCCTCTTGTGATTAATTCAGCATGTCCTTGAAAGTATCTGCTAGAGACTCTTGTTTTTTTTAATTTAAGAGTTTCTGAAGCCCACCTATAATTTCACTGACGGATTTTTATTTATTTACTTTTTTTTTTTTTGGTTGGTTTTTTTTTTGTTTTTTTGAGTTTTAGCAGAGGTAAAGCATTAATCTATGAACAGAGGTCTGCAGTAACAGAAAAACACCACCTGCCTAAGCATTCGCCAAATAGGACCATAAATACCACAACATTTCCTGACCTAAGTTTCGTAGACATCTGTATCATGGTAACACTGCATTTCCCTTCTTTGACAGATGAAATTACTATTCTTTGATTTCCACACCCCACACCCCCCCTCTTTTTTCTGATTATGTTCTGGATGGCAAAATTTGGGCCACAAAATGCTAATTTCTAACCTAACACCATGACAGCAATCACAGCCATCACAAGGATGGAATAAAGAGAGCAATCTAACATCCAGGGATATGAATTTCTGATCAGTGGCTGGCAGACTGCCGTGAAAGCTTACAGTAATCCCATTGGACAGCTAGGGTTGATGAAGCCTGGGAACAGGCAGCCACAATGTAGGTAGTTCACAATTGCAAGCATTTGTCCATAATTTAAAGCTATATGAGAAGTGGAGAGTATTCATCTGAACAACAAGCTGTAATTTAACTAGAGTAACATTTACACAGTTTTTAACCCATTAAGTCCACCTCTTCTTGCACTGACATTCCCTCTGTTTAATGCTCATTGTAAACAAAACTCCTGCACACTAAATGATCATGTATTTTTAGCATTTGCAAAGCTCAGAATAATTTACTAAGATTTACTCTTATTGTATATTTGGCAGAAAATAAAGCATTTATTCTTAAATCCCAAGTCCAGACCATGTAAAACATTACTGAAGTGAGTGGTTCCCCTGAAGCCAAGGGGGCCAGGCCCGGCACCCCAGCTCGCACTGAGCAAAATCTGGTTCATAGACTGATCACACGATTAAGGTTCTTTTCAAAGTGATAATGCCTCAATCATCCAGTGATGTTCCCACCAGAAGAAAATTAGCCCCTGACGAAGCAGGGAGGCTCTGCAAATGGCAGATACTAACGCAGGCTTTGAGCTCTGCAGGACGAGGGGTTTCTCTATCAGGCTTTAAAACTGTAGCCTGAAATGTAAAGTGCTGTCTCGTGCCTGAAAGCCCCTAAATGCACCTTTCTATGCGACCACAGCGTGCTCCTCCTGCGTCTCCCGAACTCAGCCATCATTAATTGTCATTTTTCCATTTTGTCACGAAGCCTTTGCGGCGTGCGCAGCGCTGCTGCCGGGATTTACAAGGCCCAGGCACGGCGCCGAAGCTGCTCTCGGTGAAGACTTGTCTGCACAGTCACGGCAGCACGGTGACAACTAATGACACATAAAAGTGGGCAGGTGAAACTGCCACTGCCATACACAAAATGCAGCACAACCACAGGCAAAGATTATCAGAGAAATGATAGAAATATGCGAGAGATGCACTTGCAAACGCTTTCCGATTTCCATCGGAACCTGCACAGCAAAAAAAAAGAAAGATATTCACAGCCCCAAGGCCCCCAGCAGACAGAGAAGGAGGAAAGTTGGACCACCCTGTGGGCACAGAATTGTGAGAATGGCTGAAATGGGGCAAGGTCCCAGAAGCATTTTATATTTGTATGTTACTATTAGTATGCACAAAAAATAGTATATGCATAAATGCTTAAAAGAGGCCAAGAGCAGCCGAGAACATTAACACACAAACAGCAACAAGCTCAGGATCTGTGAATAAGCTTAAAAAAACCCCAAACTTGTATTCTTTGTTTGTTTGTAAAAGAGAAAGGCTGCTCCAAGTTTAGTGTAATATGAGGACGGGTCAGTTCCGTGTGCCTCCCAGCACTGAGAAAGAGGAAAACATCATTACAGTGATGTGGATGTTGTGGAGGGACTGCTGTGCTTTTAGACACAGAACTCACTTTTTTTCAGAGTTTCATCTGTTTTGGATATTTTACTGATTTGTGATCTGGTTCTGAAAGGAAAAAGGGGAGGAGAAGAGGGGAAATAACTACTGTAACCACCTGCAAATATTTATCACCAAAATACAATAACTGCAGAGTAAGATAGGTTTTGTTCTTTTCTTTGTTCTTTCTTTTGTTCTTCCCTCAGTCATTTCTCCTGCTCACCCCCTCCTTCCTCCTTTCCTACTAGTTTCCTTTCCATAGCTCCTTTGGCGTAATTCCTTCCAAATTAACTTTTCACTCACATTTGTAAATATTGAATCTACCCCCATCAGTTCCCTGTTCCTGCAATCTTTAAATACATTCCCACCTTTATTATTCTTATTTTTTTTATTTTCTTTTTTTTTTCATTTTTAAGCACTTCACAATGTTCTTTGTGACCTTTTTCTTTCACCATTCTCTCGTGATCTTGTCCATTTCATGTGTCTGGGAGACAGTTTATCCAGTTCTGGGGTTTTTTCAGCACAACTCAATAAAATATATTTATAATGGCTTCCTGATCTGAAGTTGAATCTTCTTGGCTTGTTAACAGGAGAACTTAATTGTAGTGCAGGTATTTTAGTCATGATGGTGCAGAGTGGGAGGAAGCAGGAGATGGATGCCAGCATTAGCTTATGCCAGAGAGCAGAGGGTTCACTTCACACCTTTCCCTGATTAGGAGAAGGGAAAGACTTAAAGGGTGCCATTTGGGTGTACATAGGGCTAGGAAACCTGTTATAGTCCTTACGGACCCCCTCAAGCTACATTCAGAATAATAATGCATCAGTTGACATTAGAAACATCCACATCTGTTTGTGCAAATCCCTCACTATGCAAGTAATTATCACTAACTGGTCCTGAACAACTTCACAATTTAGAGATGCTTACCAGAAACCCCTTAGCCAGAGCAGGTAGACTCTAAAGAGGGCAGCAAACTCTACCTCTGTTCAGCTACTCTATTTTATGATTCTTATACTGAACAGATCTCTGGGGACTAAGGAGAGGAAGTCTTGACATATAGCAGTAAATTGTATTTATAACTATTTTCCTATATTCCTCATTATGTCTAAAAATCACTTTTGCATGTGATTGTCCAACGGGCTTAACCATGCACTTTCAGGAATGTGCCTCAGAAAGCATGAGCCACCAAAAGGAAACGATTGAAGCTGTGCTGGACAAATACCTCAATCAGAACAACAGCACCCATTTCAGAGAGTCTGGCAATGACTGCGTTGTGTCCTGAAGAACATGACTGAAGATTTGAAAACTACCATCAGCAGATTTGTACACAGCCTCACGTTTGCTTCTTCCCCTCTAATGCACAACATAGCAAAAGTCAAGCTTTGGAGAGGCAGTGTAGGCAGGGGTCACTATAGATATTAGGTCCAAGACTGGACTAAGTGTGGACACAAAGTATGGTTCAGAGGTTTCTTTTTATTTTATCCAAGCTGCTTAGCAATGTCTGAAAAACATTTCCATTTCATGTTATCTGGATAATATTTTAGATCTCCCTAGGTGCAGTTTGCCTGCCTTGCTGCATGGCTTCACAGGTCCTTTGCCAATCCCATTGTTGACTGGAGGATGTATCTATGAGCTGTTTAAGGAGAAAAAAAATAGACTTTTTTTAAACAGCTTCCACTTCCACAGTGTAACTACAACTAGATCCTGAAGTAGCTTGGCTATCACCAAATAGTATATGCAATTTATCACAAAAAATGTCTGTATATGAATATGTGATGACAGTGAATATTTATTGATTCCAAGAATAACAAATATGCACACACAGACACACACATATGCCTAAAAATCTAAATGCCATCATGCAAGAAAAACCTGCTATAATAAAAGTTAGGAATCCCAAAGCTGCTTCCAAGAACCAGCCTGTCATCCCTGGTAGCAATCCAAAGGAGCCACTGGCACAGAAGACTCAGGCATGTTCCTGCAGGGACATAAGAAAAAAGAGAAAAACAGATAAAACTCAGACACTTCAGCAGCAATATGTAGCAATGATCCCTCTTTTCTTTGAAACTTTCTGTAAGTCTTAAAATCTTAGCTCACTCTTTGTTAAATGGGGAAGATAATATCCCTCTCCATTCCTTACTGCTAAGTTGTCAGCCAAGATTCATTCACACTTGTGTAATGTGGTGATGGAATAAATATAAATGTTTGGATAAATACATGCAGAAGAGAAAACTAGACACACATGTAAAATGTCATCCCCCAAAATAATCTGCATGGCTGGCTTTGGGAATTACTGAGTGGGGACAAGTGGGGTTGAGTGGCTGTTTGAACCCAACCCAAATCACAGGGGTTGCCATTGGCAACCACTGTAACATATGTCTGCTATTAACCTTCCAAATGCCTACAAATCTGAAGAAAGTGTACACTTCGAAGTCCACACTTGTCCATCAATTACACAAAGTCCTAACATGAAAAGCAAGTTTTGATGCAATACTTTTCCATTTTTCACCAGAGATTTTATCTCTATTGTTTCCGACCCCAAAGGATTCAGCAAAACTGCATTTCCAGTATCAGAAATTAATAAAGCCATTTCAGAGACAACTGTGTTTTGCCATATTTTGGGTTCTATCACTCCACTAAAGGCAAATTTTCTACATGTTAACAGTGAGCTTATTCTTCAAAACATTCCCTTGGAAGAGAGAAGGTAAAAATTAAAGAAAGGTAGCTTGCCTCAGATTACAGAACCTTTTTGCTGGCTTGATGGCAGATCAATTAATTGGGAAAAGAAAAATAATAAAGTAAAAAAAATCAATTTAATAGCATTCCTTTTAATCAGGGTTTCAGATTATCATGCAATGTCCAGGCACATAATGAAATGTCCATTTTGTTTATTTTACTGGAGGAGCCACTACCCCAATCTTTTCTGCCTTTTACAGCTTCCATTTCAGCTGATTTTGTACTTTGCTTCCAGGAATTTTAAACCTGACAAGATTTCTAGCAAGCCTTACTAAAAGGCAAAAATGCAGGAACTTAAGAATTGCAAGCCCTCTTGACGCAATTCCCAGGCAGTTTCAGTGGATGCAGTCAAATGAAATGAACAATATACACTAAGTCATGCCCACAGTGACTTCCAACATATATTTTTAAGTCTAAAATGATCAATTTCCCTAAATACACATTTTTAGTCTCTTTCCCATATAGGAAACTTAATTCTTTTGCATGGTTGTTTGGTCTGCAATTCAAATGTCACAGCTGCAGATTTTTTTGTCAAAGGCATAATTCTTTAATAAACACAGAATAAATGCAAATTTGAATTCTTAAATAAGTGTATACAAGGATACATGACTGTATGTGTTCTTATGATGTATGTAAGCATAATATATATTAAAAAATAAAGAAAAAAATAATCTCTATACCCCCAGTATCAACCCAATTTTTATGGTTTCCCCACTGCTTTTAAATGCTTCTTATTTTGTAAGAGCTCTTGAAGAGCAATTTTATAAATATATATATATACACTTTTTTTTTAGAAGTTTGTTAAATCAGTAGTATCCTTTGCATTACTTGTATTTCTTTTAAAATGATACCTGACTTATGAATTCACATAATCATTCAATATGAATTTAGCTACACAAAAGTAACACCCTCACATGTTCGAAAAGCCCTGCAAACCAAAAATCTTACTAGGAGAAGGAGAAACAGAGATCAGGAAACAAGAGATTTAAACTCATCTTAGGAACTGAACATTTCATGGCACAGCACAACATTTGCTGAAGCCCCTGCTGCACCCAAAACATGAAATCCTTGTGCAGCATGTTTGCGTTATAGTCCTTCAAACCGCGGTCAGCAAATCTACATAGAAAATTCTGTTATGAACTGCACTAATATGCAACATCCAACAAACTTGCCACCTGTTTTCTCCTTCTGTGCCATTTCTCTGACATCTGGGAAAGTAACATAAGGCTAATAATATTAGCAGAATCAGTTGCATAATTATGCAGTTATCACCCACGTTAGGAAAACACATTTTGTTCCTATTCTAGGTCAAGTCATTATGAAAATTTGTACGCTTGACTAGCAGAATAATTTGTAGAATGTTGTTTGCCCTGACATTTTGCTATCATAGTACCTCTAAAAGCCTGTTAAACTTCACAATTACGTTTCAGCTCCTGGGTGCCATTGGACAGGTCATGAGAAGCAGAGGAGGGAGTGGTGAGTCTGTATTTCAACCCTCGCAAAGGAAGCATTCCTGAAGCTGTTGTCTCCTTGGTAGGTGTTCAAATGACCTTTCAACAGTGGATTGGCATAAAGTAATGGTCAATAACAGTGGTTTGCTGTAGGGAAGCTTTCCACTCTGTCACCATGGTTTCTGGAGCTAAGAGACCCTTAAAAGTAATTTTCAGGAAGTGGGACAAAATCAGGAATTGGATGTAAATATCCCTTGTCCAGTATGTTAAATCTGTGTGGGAGATTCCACAGCTCTATTTTACAGCTGAGACCAACATGGATACCCTGTTTTGTACTTGAAATAAGCACTATGAAAATGCACGTGGTTTTACACTATTAAGTGGTATCTAGAATGCTATTGTACATTATTATAAACAAAATACAGGAATGTCACAGCTGACTAAATTCCTATCAATTATGAACTTAATTTTTACACACATTTAATACTTATCTCATTTCAGACTTTTCTATACTGAGAAATTTTCTTTTAAAGAAAAATGGTTTATACAGTTCACTTCCTGCCATAATCAAGGTCTTTCTAACCTGATATCTGAAGGTTATGCTTCAGTGAATAATTCAGTAGGTTAGTGAAACTGTGGCAGCAAAGAAAGTGCTAATCTTAGATGGAAGCTGTGCGGGATATTAAGAAACAATTGCAAAAAGTGACATATTTAATAGAGAAAGATTACTCTGTGCTACATCTATTTAATTTGAATTGAATAAATTTTGCCAGTATTTTATGAGATGCAGTCTGCAAATTATGTGAAACTTCATAGTGTCACTGAAGTCTAGAGGAAAGAATAAAGGATTTTTTCTCCCTCAACCATTTTATGAGTATTGTGATTTTTGAGGACTTCTCACTCTTTCAAAAGAAATTTCAAAGGAACTGAAGATTCATTCACTGCAGGACTTTATTAATTTGAATTAAGGAAGAAGAAAGAGTAGTAAAAGGTGATAGTACTGAAAGATAAATAACAGGAGGCAATAGAAGGATCTGGTGTAATGAGACTTCTTGAAATAACTGAATTCCTTCTGGACTGTGACTGAGTGAGGCTGTATATGTTCTCAATCTTTCAGGGAAAATTTAGTTGATCTAGCTGAGACAAGTCTGAAAGTATGAGTAAATGCAAGTGTGAAAAATGAGAGGGGGCAGTTTTTTACCCTTAACCACTTAACAGATCCTTAATGCAAAGGCAGTCCTGACAAAAATAATTTAAGTATATGTTCATATGATTCCTTGTATGGGTCAGTGGAATAGGAATACGATGCTACTACTAAAAATATTAAACTCATCCTATGTCATTTTAGAGGTAAAAATATAAAAAAAACCCTGTTCTTTTTCAGTCTTTCACACAAACATATATACTTTTTTCTTTTATATTACTGGTTTCGTTCAATAATTTATGAGACTGTTAAGTTATACAAGGTGTATCTCCTTGAAATATTCTTTGAAAAAAATTAAGTAATTTGCCTCATCTGGTGAAAAGTAAACAAAGCCTTAATTACATAGCAAACCTTTTGAAAAGAGGGGAATACATTTCTGCATACTAAGAAACAATTTGAGAGAGCAAAGAGTTAACATGATGTAAAAAAAAGAAAAAGAAACAAGAAAGAAAAGGAAAAGGAAAAGGAAAAGAAAAAGAAAAAGAAAAAGAAAAAAGAGACCTTGCCCAAAATTTTCATTAGAAATCTGCTTTCCAGGAATTTTGAACTTTGTGCCTGAACCACCACTACATCACCCCAAGTTATTGTGCTGCTCAATGTAAATTGCAGGGAAGTTATAGGTTTATTATGTGTGGGGTTTTTATTTGGGGATTGCAACCTTTTTTTTTTCTTCAAACTTGCACTATTTTATTTTTAAGCAGATGATAGACAAACATTAAATATCTCTTTGGAAAATACATTGGGAAAATGACAACTTCAGAAACTAACTATACATTTTGAAGTTAAGTTTTGCAAGCTGCTGGTTCTGAATGTGGATGGTTTCATATTTTCTGTTTCACTATAAAATCACATTATTTAAAACTGAGATGAGAAAATAACTCCTTCACCTACACTCTTCTTCCCTCTAAGTGCAAGAATGGTAAAACCATTGGAAGCCCATACTGCAGGCAAAATTATTCTCTCTGATCTGCATGGTGGATCCAGTATTCCCAATGGGATTTCTGTGCTGTGTGAATAAAGACACAAATTTCTTAACTGCAATTTCTACTTTGCCCATTCATAATCCCTTGTCTTCTCCAAACAGATTGAAAGGACGAAAACACAGATCTACTATGCACTTCAGAGAAAAAAATTCTCTTATATGCATGATTAAGCATATACGGAACAATTCATATACAAACAGGAGTGGAAATAGGATATGGAGCATTTCACCTGTGCTATAGGTTACCAGATCAACTCCAGTGCGGGTCACTGGTAACCTTAAGATATTACAGACTAATGGACAGTCTGTGACCCACATGAAATGAGCTGGAATTACTTAAATTCATGGAAATACATTTCTGTATCACAAAAAAACCACACAAAACTCACTCAGGGCAAGCAACCTTCCTGGTAATATTAGCAGCAAGCAGTAGCTGCAGAGATCGGCGGATCTTTACACTTCAAATGGTGGTCATGTGAGAAAGCTGCAGCGAGAAAGCAGCAGTGGAGTGCAGGAAAGACAGAGAAGGAGGCAGAGAGGGGATGCTGTGTTTGTCTATGTATCGTCTGATATGTGTACAAAGAGAAGACTTCAGTCTCAAGGCCTGTCAGTTCAGCACCTTTCACGAGTACAAAATGTCATGTACTACATACTGATGAAATAAAAGACAAAGGTGTCAAAGGAACCATTACACTATATTCTAGCAATGATCAGAGGATCAACAGCCTCCCTTCTAGATTGACACTGTGTTAAACTATGCCAGTGTATTTGGCCTAAACCTCTCCTTCCCTGCCCCAGTTTTACACCATGAGTGGAACTTAATTTACCCCAACAGCCCCACACTTTGTCAAGCAGAAAAGAAATTAAATACACACATATTTCCCTTCTAGATAATACTTTTTTTGTTATTTTTCAATAGACAATATGGCTGCATACATTTACATACATTAGGAAGCTTACTGTTTCTTCTATTAACAAAAATAATTATCCACCATGTGGATGCAGTGAGTAATCACAGTAGGCAGAATAACATCTTGTACCAAGTGGGTTGCTCATAGCTGGGAAAGCAATGTGTGAAAATACCACTTTTTCAAGTTCACCTCATCCTGCATATTTGGCTGCAAATGTATTTCTTTCATCAAAATACCCTTCTGTAAGTACAGATAATTATGGAAGGGTTCTGCATCTCAGCTAGTGTGGATTATGATGGTCTCATGATACCAGAATGCATTATCCTCTGTTCTATCCCACCCACACCAGATGATACATGTTGAGAATTATCTGAGAAACCAAACATATGTAAGATGTTCCTATGAGTGCTTGTGACCCGAAATGTCAGAAGTGACTTGACATGCCAACTGATATGCCAATTAAAACTTCTGGTTTGGTTAACTCGGATAATCAACACGAAAGAGAGGATCTCTCTATTGTTGGCCTTTATAACCATAACTGCTGCAGCAGAAGCGTCCAATTGTTGATTTAGGTTACCAGATCCAGTCAAAATTAGATTAAATAGCCCTAAAATGTTCAGATAGTTGCTTTCCTCACAAATGTTTTACTAGTTTGCAAGCCTTCAACAGCTTTGATTATACAATCAATGTGGGCTAATTGCCTACAGGCCTCCCTGTATTGTACCACTTACATAAATACAGGTACTGGTCTTCAAAGAGTAGCGGGTTAGCTTTTACAGGACCTAAAGTGAAATAATATGTAGCTTACTCTTTCCCAGACGCACCTTTTTCCTGGCAGGAGATTTCCCCGATCCATTCCAGAAGCATGGCTATAATGTACAGCTATAATGATGGTCGACTGCTGTGTGGAGCCTCCTGCTGCTGAGCAGCACGTGTTCCTGGTGGAATGGCATCTTCCCACCATCACAAGGAGCTCCTACTTTGGCCTACGTGTTAAGGAAGGCAGTCTAAAAGATTGTTCCATTTTAATTACATTAGATAATGCAAGCCTTGTAACAAACACTTGGACAAATGTTGCTCCTAGGGCTTTGTAGCTCAAACGGCAGCAAAAAACAAGAAAAAGAAGGGAGAGAAAGGAGGGAGG
>VZTT01047042.1:30646-45320 GCA_013400855.1 Buphagus erythrorhynchus
AGAAGAAAAGGAAGAAAGAAAAGCCCTCTAAATTTTAATTTTGAAGAGATCAAGAAACAAATAGATCTTAAAAACAGCAGAATTTTGGCCTAAGTGAGGAGCTGTGCATAAATTAGTCTCCTTACTGGAGATTAAAAGAATAAAAATAAAGGGGAGGGGAGTACATGCATTTTTTAAAAGCCTGTAATGTATAAAATTTTCACATTAACAAGCCTTCCATGTTACTTTATAAAGGACAGTACAGGATTCCATATTGAATGAGATTCACCAGTCTCATGTGAGATCATGATAGTAATTTTTTCCTTACTATGGATCTCCTCCTTTCCAAATTGTGTAGGTAAGTCCTCCACAGAGTTCTAAGATGTAATTTTTATGTGAAACTGTTTGAAGTTCCTAATTTCAAAAATCTTGACGAGATGAAAGACATTAAAAAAATTAAAGGTTGTAAAGGTTGTTTGGAGGTTTTGGGTAGGTCAGTTGGGAAAAAGTTATTAAACTGCTATTTTGAGCTAATTCTCAGTTGTCAGTACATTGTATTGTTGCACACGCTTCATGATAAAAAGCAAGAGGCATATAAGTGCCATCAAGTTGAGTTCAAAAATATTTACAATTATTTTGCACTGGAGTATACAGCTAAAGGAAATTCAGTACAACTGGAAACAAGTCCCTTATCTCTATCTGCAAGAGCCCTTAGCAAGGTGTGTATTACATGAGACCTTTGTTTATTTGAGACACACTGTAAAATGCAAGGACAAAAGTCAAGTGGTTCTAGTCAGCCGGAAAATGGGATTACCTGTTAAAACTAGACTTTTTTGGTTATTGCTTTCACAGTCCTTTGTTTCCTATTTGAAACAAGGAGGCAGCAGTTGCTCATGGCTTTAGTTTCTGCCTGCTAGTAGCATATTGCAGCTTGTAGCAGTCCAGAAAACCTAGAAGTCTAGCTACAGGTGACTCCCCAATCTTTCATGTATTATTTTCATCAGCAATACATGCTCAGTTCTGTTGTGTTGGGGGGCTTTCCTTCTGATGTTGTTTGTTTGTTTGTTTTATATGGGATAATAGCAGTCTTGTTTCTCCCTTCTCAGTTTAACATGACCACCAGGGAGCTTTACTTTCCCCTCCCAGAATAGTAGAAAATGAAGTCTCTTGCACCCAGAAGAGGATATGTCACTACCTTGGCATCAAAGTCAACGGGAAATTTTACACTGGCTACAAGGTCTGGATCCCACATCTTAACAAATCTGCATTTTACCTCTGTCTAGGTTCTTAAATATCCTTGACAGCATTGCATGGTAGAGAGCAAAGCCCTCGAGTAGCATTTAAAAGTAGTAAGATTTGATTATATTTTGTTCTGTGGAAGCTATGCACCCTTCTTGCATCTCAAATACGAGTTAATGTCACTTCACGGAAGAAGAAGGAAACCAGATCATTCGAATTACATGATTGTTGATGGATTAATTTGTGACAGAAGAAAGTGAAAGTGAGGAGTGACAAGGGGATTAGTTAACAAGATGCAGTAAGAATGCTAGGAGAGCTGCACTTGCTTTACAAATACACCAGACTTTTTGAAGATATTGCTAGCATGACAGATAAAGGGAATGTAGCTGCATTATATATTTAAATTTTCCAAAGGCATTAGAAAAGATACTGCACAAATGGCTTATTTTGAAAATAAAAGCCCATGTGATGAAGAGAAAGCTGCAAAATGAATTAAAATATAAGAAGAAAGGAGGGGGAGGAAAGGAATAATGAATATAATGCACTTAAAATGGAAGGTATTCTCCTGAGAAGTATCACAGAGCTCTGCAGGCTTAAACCAGGGTATCTGAACCTTGTTATTTAATCTATATAATGCTTTGCTTATAGACTCCTATTTGACTGAATTGCTAAAAATACTTTATGGGATGCAGATGTAATTTTTTCTTTACCTTATTTACAGTGTTTGTACTATATTGGAAGTATGAAGCTTCTTCTTTGATATCACAGAGATGGAAGAAGAGGTTAGCAATAGCCTTTTCATTACAAAGCCCACATGCTTAATTGTTATAGAAATCCTTTCCCACTTCTCTCATGGAAATTATTTTTCTGTAGTGTCTCTGCTATGGCTCTTCTTACACTGAACACCTGAAACCTCTAGAAAAGAAGTACCCAGTGGAGTCTGTAACCCAGAGGTGTTTCTTTTCAAATAGTTTCTCTTTTCAGCCTTTTTAAAATCACTGGTTCTCTACCTTCATGAGCTATTAGATATCCAGGCACAGATTTTACATGGTCCCATTACCTGCAATTTTATGATTACACTCATAGAATGTGAGAAGCACCAATGTCCCATTCTTTATGGATAACGGAAAACAGAGAGAAACTTAAACATTTGTCCTCTTAAAAGTAACAACATGAGGTATTGCAAAATTTAAGACATCACATATTCAAATCACCAGTCATTAACCCACCATGAGAGTCATGGACCTAAACTCAGTTTGTCCTTTTGCAAAGAAAGTGACAGAAAGAGCATAGAGTAAATTGAAGTCTAAAGCATTCACACAGAGGCGGGCCTGCATTTAAGTTGTGCTGCTGCTGGAACTAGACCAAGAATTTTCCTCATAGCTCTGCCAGTTCCAATGTGAATACCTCAATTGCAAAATACTTGAAGTGTAAATTTATCTTATTGGTGTTACTCTGTGATTTATAAATGATTGGTAGTAAGAAAAAAGGGAGTGTCTCTTTCTTCCAGCACTATTCATCTATCACATGGATGTACCTGTGTTAGATCACTGCCATGACAAAGGCAGAACAGGGATCTGAATGCAATTTTGCCCGCCCCAAGGAAAGGGATATTAGCACTTACTCAGCCTTGTGTTGACACAAATTTTAAAAAATTGTTTGCAAGTGATCTGTGTTTCAGATATATGCTTCATTAACCCCAATTCTAAGCAACGTGTCTCTTCTGGGCAAGTGTCCGTCTGTCTGTACCCTCCTACATGGCTGTGGACAGTGATATAGAGGATAGTACCTAAGAGCCATCTCAAGCCTGTTTTGAGGAACACAAATCCACTGGGCACAAAAGATTTATGTTGAAAATTTACCAAAAGATACATGTTGAAAAATTGGAGAAACTAAATCCACTGCTCCTATGTTCAGAGTCTGTGTAGAAAACATTCTTTTGCTCACATAAAGAGCATGCTATGATACTTCTTGTCATTAGCCACAATGCAATTTGGCTCCTGCCACATCAAAATTTTGGTATTTTATCATCTTTTCACATATTTGAGGTAATTTTGTCTCCTTTGTAGCCATAGTTTTGAAGAAAATACTGATATTGGCTGAAGAATATAGTAAAGTTTTTTGGTTTTGTGGTGGCACTTGCAGAGAAGTAACATTTGCAGAGAATAACATTTCAGAGGACATTGAATCAGGTTAAGTGTGGTTTCCTAAGAGGGGTGGAACTTTCAATCTGAGTGCAATCTTCTGCTTCAAAGCCATGTTTCTTTAAGTGAGATCAGCAGAGGTGATTAAATTCTCTGGGCCCTGATCCAAAACTCTATTGAGTTGAACAAAGCTGTGGCAGACATTACATAAATAAGATGAACAGCCACTGTGTCAAGGATGTTCTTGCCAGCTCAGTTCAGGACAACATATTCAGCATATCTCACATTTAAACCGCTTAATTCTTCTCAAATCAAATATAACATGCAGATACTAAGAAATTTCTTGGAAAGCAAATGGTGCCTAAAGTAAATTTCTAATATGTCCAATATCAAGATTTACTGCTTGCTTAGGGAATGTGGACTTCCGTTCTTTTCCAACATGAATCATATAGCCTCTTTTTTGTTGATATACAGGCATCTGCAAAATCCTTCGAAGGACAAGAAATTATGGATGTACTTTGGCTCAGAAATTATGAAGAAATAATTTGATATATGAAAGATTGCAACTTACAATATCTTTTGGATGTGTTTTTAAATTTTACAATTGGGACAGGATATGCTGTTACTTTGGGTTCTTAAAAATTCCTGTTATTTAGCTTTAAAATTCATGAATTGAAGCACGTAGGCCACATGAAGGCATTCTTAAATTTGTACTCCATCTCCAAATAAATGTGCTTGTAGTTGAGAGAAAATGTACATATGTACATATGTATATATGGTCCATAGCAAGCTTCTAACATGTCTTCAAAGAGTTGTTTACTGTGGCCATTAGTGGTTGGAAGATATGGTTCTACTTTGCTATTCACAACTGTATTAAAACCAATAATATTAATTTGGCCCTGAATTAAAGAGAAAAATAAACTGTGCAAAAACCCAACAACGATTGGAAGGGAAAATATTTGGAAATTAATAGAAGTGAATTCCAGAGACAATAGGATAATTCAGAAGATGTTTCTGATGTGCTCTGCTCTCCTTGAATTTCCTGATCTGTCTTCAAGGTCCTTTGTGCATAATGTCAATGGATTGTGCTTGCTTTAATGAAGACTATCATTCTCAATGGCATGATTTGAGGAACAGTCACAACATCAAACTGCAAACTGAATAAGGAAAATGTTGACCATGTTGTCTGCCTAGAAATTCAGAAGGAACAGAAATTTCAACAAGACTCAGAATCCAACCAGCAGAAAAAAACAAACCTACAGCTGCATGTCTACTGGATGGCACACAGTGTATTTGGATTCATTTGTTGTTTCTCTCTCCTTTCCAGCTCCAGAAGGTCTCAAAGTGCCATGATTTCTGTGAACCTGTTCTACTGTGCACTGAGGATAGGTTCAGGGGTAATATAGCACTGACTTTGCATGGATCATCAGAAATCTACTGAGGAAAAATTGAAAACTTGAGTGAAAGCAGGGTAAACCCTCAGAGGAAGAACTGGCAGGAAACTATCCTCCCAAAGGCTTTTCCATTAAAGACTTGATGGTGGAAGAATTTTTAAAATAGCCAGTGTTGGTTGTGGAATTTTTTTCCTATTCTGGGTTACTGGCTCTATATTTGACGCTCCTGGCCTTGACATGTATTTTAATTGCCTTGTTATAGTCCACTGGCATTTTAGGATTGAGAACCCAAACATCAGGTCAGTCAAGGCTCTTTGGTAACAAACTGCAAATGTGCACCACACGGCAGAGGGTATATAGGTGTAGCAGTTTCATCAGCTTTTTTTTTTTTTGGAATGTGGGAAGCATATTAGGTATGGAATGGCTTTACTGTTCAGGAAAACATTAAGTACTGAATAGCAAAGGAAATAGGATTGGCTAATTTTTACATCGGTATAGATGCAAAATAGTTGATGCTGGCTTATTGCTACAGGGAGATGTTAGCTGCCAGATCCTATTGATTTTAGCTTAGATGTCTTAATTAGTCAATCCTATTGATTTCTATGAGGATGTCATGAAAAGGAATTACTCTACATTCAGCATAGTTGCTTTTCTATTTTAGCATCTTTTCTCCTTCAAAAATCAGACTTTTAAAATTGCTAATAGCACTAATACCATGAAAGCAGCCAGATTATTTGGTGTAAGAATCAAAACTAGACTCCCAAGACCACTTATCATCATTTTGACAGTTTTTGAAACAGACCACCAGAGCTACACTCAAAACTGTCAAACAAAGTTGTGTTTCAATACTGCTTCTTCCCCAAGGTCTGATTACAGTTTGGTATTCTTAACTTATTGAATTTTCCCTCAAGTAGTCCTTGTGCCTGAAAATTGTTGAGCTGTTCCATCGTATTAGCAAGAAGTGCTTGTTCTAGTAGTGTACAGCAGGGACAACAAAGCTCAAACAGTGCTATGTCACCTCGTTCATTTTTCCACACTTCTCACTTATTTATTTCATGTCTGACATCTTCTCTATGCCTTTGTATGATCAAAGTCAGGAAAGCTAGTTTTTGGTGCACTGACTGTGGATCAAAGGGTATTTTTATCAAAAAAAGATTGCATTTGGCTAAAATCAATATACATATTTTATAACACATTTCAGTTTAGTCTCAAGTGTTGCTTGGGTCATGCTTTAATTTAAAATTAATCACATTTTACAGACAAAAGACCACAAGTAAAAGACTTAATTCACAGACTAATACTAACCACACTGGAATGTGAATGTATTTATTAAAACTGCAAGCAAAGCTCTCCAAAACCAGGAAAACAGGAAAAACGTCTTCTGCTGCTTTTTAAAAATAATAAATAAAGAAATACATACATACACACATAAATAATTATTAAAGCCAGCAATCTTCATGAAAAGTACCAAAGATCTTAAGGAAGTATTTTTAATGTACCTAAGTAGAGCACAAAAGTTTGACAACACAATGACCCTATCTATCCATGTGATTCTGACTGTATTCCCAAGAAACACAAAGTTAACACAAACTTTTAGTTTTTCTCTTTTACTGAGCCTGTCCCAAAACATTCTAACTAAGGCTGGTTGTCTACCAGCAGTTTTCCAATGTGATTACCAAAAGCAGGTCCTGAGTTTTAAGACCTGAGAAGGTTATTTCAGAGGCTAGGAGTACTACTTTTGGAAGAAGAACTGCACAGAGATATGACCATATTTATGAACTAAAAGAGGAAACCTGATGTAATGACATTTGACAAAAAATGGAGTCCAGAGTTCAACAATTTCTTGCCCGTTCCTAAGCAGATTTTTCCCCTCATAATGTTGAGACTGGGGAAAGTAACAGAATATAAAATGGGCAGAGAAAAACAGAGAAAATGTTTTTTTTCAGTGAGCCTGAGACAGACAGGCTCACTGCAAAAGACTGTTCTCTGCATAGATATGAGGTTTCTTGGTTGTTGTCTCACCAGTTCTTGGAGCATCATTAAATAAAAACTCCTCACCTCCTATTAATCCAGATGTAGGTAGCACTGGTGAGCTGCAAGGCTACTTCACATATTCTTCTTGCAGTGTTACCTGATTGTTTTGAGAAATAAAGGAAGAAACAGACTAAAGAGATCCCTTGTAGCTTATATCTAGGACATTGTGATCTTAGGCACATCCTGCTTTCACAGAAAAATAGTATCATTTTCCTAGTAATTTATACAACAGAATGAGTTGAAGACAGTTCATGGACTAATATCCAACACAAGAACAGAAAACACTATATTAAAACCTTCTTCATTTAGATTAGATCCTGGTAGTCTAAGAGGATAATATTTGGTTCACATAATGGTACTGAATGCATATCAAAGATTCTGGGAATCATGCAGTTTACAATATCTGCAAAGACCATGAACATACTGTAAAGCCTGTTGGATTGTTTTTATATCAGGAGTAATTGACTATATAAACCCGTGCCACATCTTCTGTCATAAATAGTGGTCTATCATATAGAACCGAGATTGCTTTCTTAAAGTATACATGTTTATAAAGTCACTGTTAAGCATCATTTGTTTCAATGTTTTAATGTGATGTTATGTAATTGTAATACTATTTTATTATAAATTAGAAATTTCCTGGCATGGCATATTCTACTTGCTTCAGTGTGTATAATTCCCTCTTGAAATCTGGTGACTTTTGTTTTTCAGACCTTCTGAGCACCTGCTACCTGCTGGGATGGAAGCATCATTTCCTCAGTACTTCAGAAATTAAGGGGGAAAAAAAAAACCCAAGGAAACAAATAAATATAAAACAACTCCAAGAATATCTATGGGAATTCAGTTCTGAGAGAAATTTAAAGGAACTGGTGTTTTGTCTGGGATTTCACAATTTAATAACCTATACATTTATTTTGTGATACTTTCTCTGAAGGTCACTTTTGAATCTTGCTGTATTTGTACACTATTGCTGTATCAGCTTTTTCTTCTGTGGGGTATCAAATCTGGCCATTTCTCTTTGTGCCTTAAATGTTCAGATTTGACCCCAAAGTCTAAGTTGTGGAAACTGGCCAGGAAGTTCAATGATACAATAAAGAAATCCTTGGTGAACTTTTTGACTTTAATTTTTAAAAAAATTATATATATTTTTTTTATTGAGCTGTACAAGTGAAGTGTAATGTGGTCACTTAGATCTTCACAGACACTGTGACCACTGTATTTGTAGTGTGCAAGATTTAATAACCAAGAGAGGATTTTTTACATTTCAATATATCCTCCTGAATACCAAGAGTATTGTTTTATATCTTTGTCTGCAAAGAACAGTGTTATAGGAATGAAAGATCTCATACTGCAAAATGACTAGCCAGAAGGAGGTTTCTTTGTATTACCTCCTGTGTTCCTTCCAGATGATCCTCACAAATTTGAGTTTAGTTCAGT
This sequence comes from Buphagus erythrorhynchus, assembly GCA_013400855.1. Classification (NCBI taxonomy): domain Eukaryota; kingdom Metazoa; phylum Chordata; class Aves; order Passeriformes; family Sturnidae; genus Buphagus; species Buphagus erythrorhynchus. Next base: position 38,874 of record VZTT01047042.1, read on the forward strand.
GTGTAAATTAAGATAATAGTCTATAGCGTGCTAAACTTTTACGATTTTGAGGGGGAAAAAATAGTGTCTTCAGGTGGCATACTAAGCTGGAGTTTCTGTGGAAGAAAGAAGACACATTTATCTTACTTTGGATATCTAAGTGTATATGTAAGATGCAAAATGATACTGCAAGAGGCAGTTTCTTCCTAAAGCTGATGAAACAGCTGGAATAATTCAATGTTTATTATATAATTGACAGAGAACCAAGAAATTGAATCTGCTGAGATTCCTAAGACATTGTGCCAGTTTTTATGTGCATACAGCAGTTGATCAATGTAATATAAAAATATATACATATATAACTCATATGTGTATGTACCATAATCTCATGCTTTATTTAAGCTTACAAATATAAACATTTTAAATAAATAAATGTCTAAAAATTTTGCAACAGAACCCTTTCTGTCAAAAAATAAAATTCTGAAGGATCTGAATACCAATATACATCGCAGCTCAATTTTTTCTAGCAATCTCCAATTTTTACTTCTCTTTTACTTTTGCCACACTAAAAGTTAATTGGAGCTGTGGGTTATTTTGTGCACTGATGTGTGTGAGCATTATGTGTTAGAAATATGGCATCTCAATTTCTTTTATGTCTCCTCTACAAATCTCTGGCCTGTGGAGTTTTTATGATATTTTTGGGTTGCATCAGAAAAAAAAAAAAAAAAGATTATCTGTCTGACATCTTAACATGAATAAGTCAAAGATCAAAAGCAGAAAATTTTAAAATCTCCATATTATCTTTGGTCAGGAAGATATTATGAAAAATGGAGACTGTCAGAAGTGGCTTTGGGTTAATGAGAAAAGTTAGAGAAAAATACTGTAGAACTGTAGGCAGGGGCTGTATGCATCCCACAGGCCCTGGACTTCCCTAATTGTTACAGTTCCATCAGTTTCCAAAAATTTTTAGGAATGTATTAAAAAGTTTGAAGTAAGAACGACTGTGCCTTGCATAAGGGCTCTTCTGGGTGCTGGGCTGCAGAAGGGTGTGACTCCATGGGCACTGCACTGCCACAGCCCTCCCCACCTGTGGGACCCCCTGGAGAAGCTGGCCAGCCAGGCTGGCACCCACAAGCATGCTGAGTCCAGGAGATGGAAAGTGGCCATCACACAGAGAGAGATGACATGGGAGAAAAATGTATTTACAGAAAAAATGTCCTGCTCTCATGAGCAAATCCTCTTTTTTCCTCAAGCAAAACTTAACGTTTTACTACCATTCGTTACAAAGACAATAAATACAGATTTCTTCCTCTCCTCTGATCCCATTTTCATATCACCAAGAAACATGAAAACTGTTTTCTTAATTCATCCTTTCAGCTGTGCTAAATTCACTTGTTAATTCCCATTTAGCTTTTTTTGCCTTTTAATGAAAGAAAAAAAGAAACAAAAACTGTATATTACCTTCTCCTTTATAACTTTTGACTTTCTTAATAGACTTAAAAAGCTTTTCTGGATGACCATATATGTCTCTACTTTCGTTTTACAGCGTTTTGTTAGCATGCTCAGGAGTGCTGTGGTATATAAAGCTTTGATTCATCAGATCACTCAATCCCAGGTTTAAATCTTTTTGAAACACACAATTAGGTGGGTGTTCTACTGAGGCACTTCTTCAAGATGTGATTTTCTTTTATGAAAGTGATGTGAGTTATAATAAAATGAAGGGATCATTGAACTGGTTCAAAACTGCTTATTTAATTTCTGTGGGGTTTTTTTTTTCCTTTACTGTGCCTGGTAAGATTAATATACCTGTAAGTCTCAATATAATTTTATAAAGTTTATTCAGAAGAAAAACATGTATTTGTCTCTTTGTCAGTTGTGTAAGACCTAATACAAAGAACAACAGATTCTAATGATTATAGTTCAAGTACCCTAATATCAATGTGTTAAGCTGATTGACCTCAATGGGTCTATTTTGCAGTTAATGTGATCTTTATTTTGCCTTCATTACCTCTCTGAGCAACACATGCAAACTAGGGTTGTTCAGTCATTTAGCATGTGTGGCCAGATGATTTCCTGACCTCTATCCTCTAGAGGAGGAATAAACAATCCAGCCTGTGCTGTTCCCCAAGGCATGTCAAGCTCCTATAAACCCCTGGAGGGTCAGATGAACTTCCTCTGGAGCTCAGTCTCATATTGAAACCCATAGGCTCATGCTGAAGCTGCCACTGAAGCTGGCAGAATGCATTAGGCCAAATACAATAATCCACACACCTAGCTCTATTTCATGGTACTCTGATGGTCTGGCTGGAAATAAAAATATTTCCCACTCACAGAAAATACTACAAGCCTGTAAGGCTTAGGAGATCACAATAAGTTATTGGTACTGAGGTGGTCTTGGTTTGCCAGTGTATCAGCCCTGGAGACAAACTGGCTCCAGACAATACCCTCTCCTGATGCATTTGTAATTGCAACCAGTGACAGAATGGCAGCAGTGCTCTCCTTCCACTAAGCACTTGCTCCTTCAGTTTTTTCACAGACAATTTAGCCTCATATATGTCATATCAATGCCCTGACTCCTCTGTAAACACTAAATGGAGAAATTACATGAATAATGAAATGTGCAAAAAAAACCCCAAAACCCAAACAAGCAAAAAAAAACCCAGAGAAAGCCTCATCCTATTCGAAGCTAAATCCAAAATTTCTCTGTGCTCATAAATCTTCAAGTCATATTTTGAATAAAGTTTCATATATCTAATAAGTTTTTCCACTCAAGGATAAAAATTGGCCTTCCTTTCTGAAGAAAGAATAGGGAAAGATGTCAGGAAATTATGAAATTTTTTTTCTAGTTGGTCCCTTCTGTCTAATTATTTCAACAACTACCCCCAACTTCTGGACAATCACTAGATGATATCTGCCATCTCCCTACACTCTGAGGTTTTAAAGACTAGTTTAGTTGTACTACATTTTGTTATCATTTGGGAGACCAGTACAAACCTACACTCTGGGAAAAGATAAATAAGTACTGGAAGGAAAACGATCTGTGCCAAACATCTTGTTTGGAGGTAAAAAAGGTGTCCTTTCAGTCAGTATATACTCACTGAAAATACAGCCCCACCAGTCAACTGAATGTGTGTTGGAGTGATTCTGGCAGGGATCCTTTAAATCACATCCCTGTTCCTTTGTTACCTCATCTTTCAAGTATTCTGGTATTTAGCAGATAGTTATTAAGAAGACCCTATACAGTTATCTGTCCTTTTTTTTTCTATTACTAGCATGAACCAGGACATGTGAGCAATGTGCTAGGTTCTGGTTTCTGCCCATTTGCTTAGGTGCCTTGAAGCATTTCGTAGTTTTGTTTCTTGAAAAAATAAGCTGCAGCATGATACTTATCCAAGCACACTTGCCTAGCAAATTCAATCAGCACAATTCGCTCTGCAGGCACTTGTTTGTTTCTTGGTGGTGGTGGTGAATTACACAGGGACAATCGTCAGGACACTGGAACAAGACGGAGCTCCCTAACAGGCAGGTCAAATGATATTTTCAGCTTGTAAGTAGTAGAAGCTCAATTAGTACATGAATCATTTAAAACCAAATTGAACAGAACAGTCAATAACATTCTTTTGGGAGTAATCTTGTACTTGCAGAGGGACCTGTCTACTTAGCAAAGCAGCCTCAGGGCTGCTCTAACCTTTGCCTGAGGGCTGGTCCCCACTCAGAAGCTCAGAACAAGAGGAGGGCTTAGGTAACTGTTCTTTTTGTTGTGCAATCCCACCCTCCATTCTCAAATTGAACTATGCACTTAATCATCACCTGGCACTATCAGCACTTTGCTCCTTAGACAGTTCTTCACCATCAAGCACCTTAAATCAAAAGCCATGGGAATATGAAACCAATATAATTCGTTTTACTATAATTGCAAACCCTTATTTTCTTTTCTATTATTTTATTATTTTTATTGCAACTTTTGAACTTGCAAAACAAGTGCAATTGGGATGTTAACAGCAAGCTGAGAACATTCACAGCCATTAGACTTGGACATGTAATTTCTGCTTCTAAGCATGATGAAACCCCATACATCCTCAAGTCTCACTAATTTCACCACACTATTTCCTTTACCTGGAAATTATTGCTGTCATCACTTCTCATTCTATATCAGCTTGACTCTAGTCACGTAGCAGTTACATCATACTCAGTTATATTTACTTTTAGAATTTACTTACTTCCTCCACCATATATGCATGCATAGGATAATTAAGAAATCAGACTCAGGAAAGTGGCAAAAAATCCTCTTAAGATAGCACTGAAAACTAGGTCTACAAAGGAATTCAACACAAGTACATGCCTGTGCTGCACAGTGCAGCATAGGTGAAAAATACCAAATTAACAAAGGCATACCTGAAAATGCAAACATGGTTCTAAAAGCTGTTTAGCCATATCAGTGCATTATATCTTTGAGATAATGTGCTGATACAGGTATGATGCCTGCAGCATGACAGTTGGCATGACAGTGAAAGCCCAGAGGTGGTTCAGAGGCCACAGTATCATCCTAGCAGCATGTAGACACTGCTGAACAGTGATTGTTCAGCATCATCAAGTTTTGGAGTGGGGTTTCTATAGGCTGTTTTTGTCTGTTCTCCAACATCAGACTAGGTATAAAGAAAATATTTTTAGAATGAGGATGGTGAGACACTGGAACAAGTTACTCAGAGAGGCTGTAGATGACTCATACCAGGAAATAATCAAGGTCAAGCTGGATGGGGCTCTGGACAACCTGATCTACTGGAAATTGTCCCTGCTCATTACAGGACCAGATGACCTTCAAAGGTCCCTTCCAACCCAAATTATATGATTCTATGACCAAAGGCTAGCTGAGGTGCTAACTGCCATCCTCAAAATTCTGTCTAACACCATAGTCCTATGAAAAAGCTCCTAAAATTTTACTGGAATGCACAGCCAGAAGCATCTTGGCCTCAATGGCTCTGAACTCAATCAAATTTCCTCAAGGAGATCCAAAAAACTGAAAAGTATGAAGAAGAAGGAAAACACCTGTTCTTCATTTTAGTAGCCAGCTCAGTGGTTAGCACACATGTGAATTCTCACATGAGAGATCTCTGCACTAGGAATGTTTAACTTCCAAGCTCACTGGCCACCTGTCAAATTCTCATTCTTGATTTAGGTTCTCTGTCCTACCATACTTGAAGACATACTTTAAATGACAACCATGGCAGTCTAGTAAGCTAAATTATGAGATCTCTGAATTACCCAGTAGTACAGGAAGGTTTCATGCTTGTTCCTCAATAGGTGTTTGCTCAAAGAGACTGAGGGTCTCCATTCAGGATGCATCCTTCCCCAGCACTGAGTGTTTGAGATATGTCAGTCCCTTGTGTTAGAGAGATTCTGTAGATACAAAATTGGGCTAAGTCTTCCACAAGGGAAAATATATCACTGCTACTATAAAGATCTCAACTAACTCTTTTCAGTGATTTATATACCGCTAGTATATAAACCTTTTCGTCCCTATATGAACTGTAAATGGTAGCCACATTTTTTTCAGATATGACAGACTCATGTAATAGGTTATTTTTTTCCATTAGAACACATGCCATTAAATCCATTATCCTTTCTAGTTTCTCTGTCAGGGCAATCAGTCTCTTTGCTTTGCTGCAGTTATAATGCCACTATTAATTAATCTTATCCTTAATTCATAACTCATATATTTTTTAAAGTAAATGTACAGCTTGTAATGAGCTGGACTGACATATTTTGAGATCAAAGGCACAGATACTCAGAGATACATGCACACTTAATTACTATTTAGGTAGCCAGCTTCCATTGATTTCTGTAGTGAGTAGGTGACAAAATATCTTTGAAGATTGGTGCCAAAGTTTAGATTCATGTGTTAGTTATAGCCCAAAGTTTCCATCACTAGATCCATTTTGGGGGGGGGCTGTGTCAAAAGTGTTAGAACACAGCACAGGGTTACATAGTCCATTCAGTCTCCAGCTTTTCTGCAAGGATATGAGTGCAACTATTTGTGGGCACAGCTTTGGATCGGACAAAAGTTTCTACCCAGCTGGTGGCCAAACATTCAGTTCTAACAGTATTTCTCACACAGATCACAGATTAAGGTGGAAAAGACTCATTAAGGTGGAAAAAGACCTCCAAGACCATTAAATCCAGCCTTTGACTAAACACCACAATGCCCACTAAATCATACAGCAAAGTGCCCTTTCTACTAGTATTTTGAACACTTCCAGGAACAGTGACTCTACCACTTGCCTGGGGAGCCTGTTTCAGTATTTAACAGTATTTAATACTGTTTCAGTATCTATTTATTCTTCTTTCAGTGAAGAAATTTTTACTAATGTCCAACCTGAACCTCACCTTGAGCACCTTGAGGCCATTTCCCATTGTCCTATCACTAGTTGCCTGGTGAAGAGGCCAGCCCCCATCTCACCACACCTTTCT
>VZTT01047084.1:0-18534 GCA_013400855.1 Buphagus erythrorhynchus
AAGATTTTTAATGTACAATGAAGAGAACTGTAATGAATGTATTCTTTGAACAGACACGGAGAAGGCACTAAGAACCAATGGCACAGGTGCTTAAGGAAAATTTCTGCTGAAACATCATTATGATACACTAGAAAAAAAGAGGTTATTACTTTACATTTTGCAAAGCTGAACATAGAACATATGAAATATTACCTATGTTAAACTTCAATACCTACATTATCTCTGGTTTTCATATCCAGATTCCTTAGATTTTCTTCAGCTTCTTGGATTTTTCTTGTCCATGGGGCCTGCGTTTCTTTCAGACACTTCAGTTCTCTTTTAACTTGGTTTCGGTATTGTTTCACTTCTTCATGCTGTTTACGAAAATTTTCATATTCCTTGGAGGAGTTGAAAGTAAAACAATAAAAAATTGCTGTATTCTATTTCAGTGTTGTATACCGTCCAAACATTTTATTTAACTGCTCAGGAGTTTTAGAAGAAAAAAAATCTCTTTCAGAAACTGGTATTAGACCAATCATATAAGTAATACTGTTACTAGTTCCAATGAAGAGGAGTTGTAGGGATCATTTAGTTCCCAATGAACAAGGAAACATTATTAATACTTCTTAAATAATATGCAATTCAAGCAGCAGAAGAAACAACCCATTTATCTGCAATTAACCTTGTCTCTAAGTCCATTTGGGATCGTGGAAAAAAACTCCTTAGCCCCACTCTGTTCATAGTTTGAGACTACTTAGACAGGAGTCTAAAAGCTAAGGAGCCTATAACCACAGAGAATTTCAGGAGAAAGAAAAGGAAAGGAGCTGGACAGATCATCAGAGCAAGTAGCAGACACAACCACTGCTGAAGTAAACCAAGGGAACAGAATGGAACACACTTGTGGGAAACAAAAACTCCACCACACACCACAAACACCAAAGCCATTGCTATCTAGGAAGTTTAACTGAAGATACATTCATAAGAGAAAAGAGACGGTAAGCAGTATGGTGACCAAGAACCTCCACTTCAAGAAGATGGGAATTTTGCAGAGAAAGTAGTTTAAGCTGAAGGAGTCATTATTAGTGATTTTTTTATGTGTGTGCATTATACTCTCTGGAGAGAAAAAAAAACATGAAAAAAGGAAAAAACAAAAAGAACAAAAAGAAGGGGAACCTCTCCCCAGGCCCCCCAAACAAAGAAACATAAGGGAACAATATATTCTATGACTGTTAAGGGTTCATGAGAAAAAAATATGAATTTCAGAGGACCAGAGAGAGGAGTAGATTTCATGTATGCAGGGAGACAGACGAAGGGAAGTCTGTTTGACCTTAAGAAATGTCACTTAAGAAAGGCACTTAAGAAAGCCCCTAATTCCAAACATATGCCTAGCTTACTCCAAGCCTTGGAGCTTATTATTACAACAACAGTAATAATAACAGTAGTAATAATAATAGTAATAATGTCACATAAAGACCACCTGGAAGCTATTTGTAACAGGTGACTTGGCTTTATCTGCTACCATTTTTTCATAGTTACTTAATCAGCCTGATGAATCACAGATAAATCAACCTAGGCTACAAAATCCAAGGTCTTTCTTAACAGTATCTTTTTCATAAAGTCAAAAAGTATTTGAAGAAAGCTGCTCTAATTCTGTGTAGTCAGCAGCCACTGTTACAAAGTTACAGAGGTAAAGGGATTATATTTTCACTTAGATGAAAGATTAAGCTTAAAATTTAGCTCTGCTCTAAATAAGGCATTTCATTTCAAGATTAAAGCAAATGTACACACATACAACTACACTTCAGATTCCTCAGATACAAAGTACAGGCAAGTACCACGGAACCACCATGACATGATTTTTACACAGCAGATCCTCCCAATAGTTTAAGAAAATCTGACTTACACAAGACTTCTGTATTTTGGTTATCTGTACACAAGTAACTTTGATGAGTGTAATTATGCACTCCACTAAAGATCTGCAGAACTTCCAAAGCATTTCAGCTTTCCCAAGAGATATTTGCATCTTAAAACAATGTTCTTCTTAATTGTAAATGTCAGGGGAGGAAAAGAAGAATAGACATGGCTTGACCAAAACACACTTTCAAAATTGTATGATTCCAGGAACTATGGAATTCTAATATGTTCAAAACTTATTAGACACAGGCGTATGTGAAAACAGTGTATAATTCTCCACATATAGAAGCAGCTGTCACTGTCTAGAACAAATCACTTAACAAAAAAATGTTCCTCAGGTGAAAGAGCAGTAGTCTTCAGAATTAAAATGCACTTCAACAGTGATTAGAACACGAACAAGCTCATCATTAGACTTCCTCTTTTCCTCTATAATTAAGAAAGTCTAAGTCTAATTCATATTTGAGTTATCATATTTCCAGGCTGCCTGTTTCTCTATTTCACATCATCATGCAGTGTATATACATCTGCCTTCCAGCTGACTTGAAATCTCAGCTGTAGCTACTCTGCCTTGTTACAAAAGTAAATTGAACAAGTAGGTGCATTTAGTCTTCAAGTTGAAATCTGTATTTTGGGGAGGATGGAGCAGATGAAACATCCACACAAGGAAGAATAAACTCCCATACTATTCTCAACTTTGATAAACTCCATTTTAAAACACAAAAACAACCGTTTATTCTTAGGACTAAACAGTGCTAGGTCAAAACAACAAAAAAACCCCCATACTCTTGTAGAACAATGCAATTCTTCTTTTAGAAACAGCTTGGTATTTTGCAATATAAGAGAATACCAAAAGTTCTGTCATAGTTTGACAATTCAGAAAACAGCAACAGAATGTGAAATTTTATTACAGTCCATAGTTCAGATATCCTCTACCTAGTAAAACAATTACACCAATGCCCTTCAATTTCAAATGTAAACTAAGTACATGGAAGACCTCATGTTAAAATTTATTAGAATTTCCCTACAGTCACTGCTCTCGGCATCTCTAAAGTGCGTATTTACCTCCAGTTCTCTTCTTTTCCTTGAATCTAATACACACTACTGATTCTGTACTGTCAATCAGAATTCCAACAAGATGCCAAAGCCTGCTGTTGTTTCTATGGATTCAGTGGCCAAAAAGTTAAATTTAACCGAGTTCAGCCACTAAATGCCTTTAACATACTGAGCAATATAAACTGTCTGGAAGACAGCAGTGGAGGTAAAGTCTGATTAAACTTGCTAAAGTGACATGTTCTCTAATTTATGGAAGGCAACGGAATTAACAGCAGATAAAATAATTAGCTTAGTTTTCCTCTGCCAGTGTCCAGCAAGCCTTTCGAGTTCTGTATAAGCAAGTACCTTACAGCAGAGAACAACTGGTATCAGTCTATATTAATTACACAACACCAGGCTAACACATATAATAAGAAAAAACCCCACCATTCAACAAGTACTGACATCACAGAAGGTATACCCTACTTCCTTAACACCTGGCACCATCCATCTATTTCAACTGCTACTCCTAAATCCCAATCCCTCTGCTGTTACCAAGAAGATTTGAAGGCAGTGATGGGATTTCCAGTTGCTCAAGATGCAAAGGCCATAACGTTCTTAACATAGCCATGTGAGGCTTAGTTAAAAGCAAAATTGCAAAAGTAAGTTTTAATAATATATAGCGTTAATATAATTAAGTCTAAGCTTGTAAACAAGGCAAACAACATATTGTTTCAGTAAACTGAAATCTCCAGTAGTTTGAACTGTTTAGAATAATTTAATCTGACTGATCATTCAATACTAAACTAAGCTAGCATTAAAGTGCTCCTCAGAAAGACTTACTTTGATTTGGGTAAATGACCTGCTCTTTACTCTAGGTTCTTTCAAATGTGTTTTAATATTTTTCTGTCCAAATGCTAATTTTTTTGAGATTGGCCACTTAAATTCACATGTCTCTCATGCACACTAAACCTCAACTAATAAATTAAGAGGAGCATAACATCTAAAAAAATTAACAAAAAAACATTAAAAAAGTTACAGCTGAAGAAGCAAGCAGAGCTGGCTAGAGCTTAAACCAGCTGCCTCCGCACAGAATGAAAGGAGTACTGCTCTTGGCGTGAACTGCTGGCTTTCCAGTGCAATAACTACCTGAACTACTTCTGAAGCAGTTTATTCAGCTATGTATGCAAGTGAGTATCACAGTTAGACCAAGAACAGAATTTCAAGACTTGGACTGTTTGCAGTGAGCAATTGTAATGATATTCAAATTACTCCGGTCACACTTATTCTAAAGCAACTTTTGGCCTATTTCTAATTCCACAGTCTTACAGAACATGGATTAGGTGAGAAAACCACTGGAAATGAAACTTACCACCCATGGCCTTTTCCTCTCAAGCATCTCTATTAAGTCTACATGGCGCTTGCATTCATGGTATCTTTCAACATCCTGCTTGTACCGTTCAACCCTCTGTTTCATTTTCTCCAGCGAGGTGGTTTTTTCTCTGCACAGGTTCTGTAATATATATTTTCATGTTTTACAGTATCTAAATAGTTCTCAGAAAATAGTCTACATCTCACCTGTACATCAAAGCAGAAATTTAACATTAGAGGAGACATTTTAGTACAGCAGTAACTAGAGGGGAACCATCCAAAAAGACAGGAACAGGAGAACAAAAGATTAAAAGAATGGCCTGTATGGCTAAGGACAGACATTGTTCCCAGAACTCTGGTCCTTTTCATCTGTCTCTTCATTTTCAAGGAAGTGAGCAACATTAAAGCAAAGGACCAGCGTGGTCATAAGCCAATGGCTTATAGAAGACATAAAAGATCTGTCTAGGAAAGTTGTTGCTGGTCAAAAATCCCAGAGAAAAGAAGTACTTGACAACAGGCGTCCATCGTCTTTTGGGTCTGGACCATTTGCACACATCTTTGTACTTACAAACGTGTGAGTGCCAGAGTGAATGAGTTCTGACATAAGATGAGCATTATCTGGTAAAATCAACTTACCACAGACCTTGTAAATAAATACCACTTTCTAATTCTGTAACATGTCAGGGTAAAATTTATTTCACTTTTCCTACATTCATTGCTCTCTAAAGAGTGTATTTACCTCCAGTTCTCTTTCCTTTTCTCTGAAATTTTTCAGTTCACAATGAAACTGGTACATTTCCGGAGAACCTATGGATTTTTCAGTGGCTTCAAGCAACTCAGTCTTACTCAGTTTTGTAAATTCTCCAACTTTGTCCTATGAAATTTTAAAAAGTTATAAAAAATACAGGATTAGCTGGAACAGTGCAATACAGTAATACTGGATTTATACACTGAAACATACTTCTCACGAACACACCTGACTTACAGTTCTATGCTAAATAGCTCTGTCATAGTTAATGACCATCTTATGGAGTACCAAACCTTCCAGAGCATCTGTTCTCAGGCTGCTGAAGCAACCTTGCAGTATGGATCTTTTGAAGTATAAATACTATGACTAACTTGAAAGTTAACCACATAGAAGTTATTATTAAAGTGGCAACCAAGGCTATAAGGAAGTACTGCTGTTGAAGGCAGAAGAGCTCAAAACTGAGACTGATGCAAGAAGTGTGCTTGCTGTTGATACACTGGGAGAGAACAAATAAACCAGAACTATCAACACTGTATTGACTGAACTGACATTTACATATTAAAGAGAAAAAGTTCTTTTAAATGCCAAGTTAAGTTACCAGAGTATGCTGGAAGCACTAAACAAATACTCTATGTAAGTGAAAATGAACCATCAAACACCTGGTGTATTTTTGTTTCTGAAATATTAGCTTTCTAAACATTAATGCTCTTCTGCATGTTTTCTTGAACTCAACAATAACCCCACGGCTAGAGTCTGATAAGGTTTCCTTCTACTACCACTCCTGATGATCCCCATGAACTAGTAACCTAGTCACAACTTAAAGGTGCAGTGTGAGGCAGCTTAGCTACCTACACCAGAATCCTGACCTACTTGAACATGCATTCAAATATGGAAACTGTAGTATTCTTTAATCCTCTCTCTCCTTCAAGACTTATTTTCCATTAAGACGGTTTTACTCTTACATAACTCAATCCTACACATCTTTAGTCCTATGCTCAACAAACTGCTGAAATTACCAGAAAGGCTCTATTAGCAAGTACTGCTACTTGAACACCGAGACAGGGAACATTAACATCATTCCTTTCAGAGTCAACAGAAAATTGGTACAAAATTGTCCAATTAGTGAGACTTAAAGATCACACAGCTCCTCTTTTCTTTCACCATCACACCAGCATGGCTGCTTCATCCCTCCTGTTCTTTGTGCTGTCCCATTGAACTAGCCGAAGTGCTGCTAAAGCTAACCAGCAACAAAATCCTCTCAAAGCACAGTACTCTACTTGCACCCACCGTCTTCAAAATTAATTCATACCTGAGGAAGAAACTGGCACAAATTGTCCACCTGGATGTTAAAGTCTGCAATCTGTTCTTCTACTGCTTTCAGGGTTGCTGGTTTGCTGTTGATATACCACACTGATGCATTGTTCACCACATAAATCTCCCGTGTGATAGTAATATTTCCTGGTGACTTAAACCTAATTAATAGAAAGAAGTGTTTACACTTTCAAGAATACCTGAAAGGTTTTACACACAAGTGTCAAAGTACTGTTAGAATTTATAAGTAGATAAATATTTAATCTAAATTAACTGGACAGTAGCATCAGATCCTCACTTTCATGATTCAGAAAACATCCAGTACTTCAGTGATGATTTAAATTCACATGGGAAACATCAAGAATAGCTGCAAATCTTAACTCAGAAGTTACTTACATAAATGAGATGCTCATGCTGAATGTATGATACACAAATTGTTACAAATGTGGACAGTTTTTATAAAAGCATAATTTGTGTGACATTTAGTGGGTATTAAAATTGGTGTGAAGGAGGTGCAGCACATCTTTAAGTATTTGTGTACAGAAATACATCAGTATGCTGTGTATATATATCCCACTTGAGAAAAAAAATAGCATACAACACAAAAAATACTAATATATTTTTATTTTCTGCTTTTTAAAATCACTAAAGATACATTAATTTTCATTTCCTTTTCAATAGCTCAATATCTATTTTCAAAAATGTAGTCTGGTTAAGATGCCACAATAACAACTAAGTCAAACTCCTGTAATTTTGGTTTATTATTTTGATTTAGAAATTGTCTAGTGCCTGTTAAACACAGTTAAGGATGGAGAATATGGGTTTGTAGAGTGACCATGTACCTCAAGACCTTTTAGAATAGAGGTCAATGCAGAAGTGAGCACACATCTGCTGCTGGTGTGCAGCCACAGGGATACAATCCTATTACTTGATTTTTACTGAATTGTTACTTCCTGCATCATCTCATTAACTTATGAAACTCCTTCCAAAAGGCCTACAAAGCCATGCTCCTTTCTTTCATTAAATTAACATTTTCTACCAATCAGACAAAGAACTCAACTCCTCACTGCAACCATGACATGCTAGGTCTAATGAGCCATGAAATGCTAAGTCTTCACACATTTCAAGATTCTTTCCAGACTAACATCAGAATATATTTATGTTATAACAACTGCACTATCTACCTGAAAGACATCCTATCTCCTAAACATATTGCCTGGCCAACCTCTAAAGGAGGTCTTACTTGATCACTCCCACAAAAATAAAAATGGATAGGACTTTTTCCAAGGCCTGCTATGGTATTTTTTTTTTCCTCAATAAAATTTTCTTTTTAGAGAATCTGATCAGGGTGGCCAACTGTTACACAAATTAACACAGGCTATGAATAGTTGACTATCTCTATTTCTGTTTCATTCAGGCAAACAGACTAGACTAAGGCTTATTAAAATCACCTGTGCCATAGCATCCACAAAAAAAGAAGTATGTAATACAGCACTACGCAGAAGCTACTAATGGAATTTTACAGTCCAAATTATTTCCAATTGCTGTTTTGCAACAGCTTGCCTACAAGACTGCATTACATGGAATTAGCCAGATCATTTTTTCTACTTCTTTTCTATCAGTATCTGATGTTTCCAGTGAGAATCTAGGCAAGCATCTCCTACTAGCAGTATCAATATAAGAAAGTGAAGGCAGATTAATCTGTTTTAGACTTTTGTCTTTTTTTCTTCAGTAAGAAGAATTCCATAAGAAGAATTCCAACCACCATGTAGTGATGGTTGAATTAGTCAGCAAATTTACTGACTAAATTTAAATAATCTAAAGCTTAAACATAATCAAAAGCTAAACACACCATATAGAACATTCTTTACCTATGCATTTTTTGTACATCAAGACAAGGCAAAATGCTTCAGAAAGCAAGATCAAGAGTAGCCATCACTGCTTATTTCTTGTGTGATAATTATTTAAACTTTATGTTTTGAAGTCTGGGGGAACTAAAAAAAGGACAAATTAAAGCACCAGCTTCAAGACAGACCTCTGTACACCAAAACTTTTTTCTTAACTTTGTGAATGACTGTGTGGGGGAATGATCCAATTAGAAGTGCAGGAGGAAACAGTTTTACTACTTACAGTTCAATTTCCACTATGCCTTTCATGCACCCCTGCTTCACAAAGAGACCGATCTACAAAATTAATTTACAAGTTGTTATTGCAAAGTAAAATGTATTATTTTATAAGAATACGCATTTGTATAATGGAGCTGTTGTAACAGCATATTTTATTGAAAACTTACAATTAAAAGCAAAATAAAGCACTAACTGAAAAAAAAGGAAGACACTACTATCCTCCACCAGCAGCATTAGAACCTCCTCCACAAGTTAACAACTTCTGATCAACTTCAGCCTCCAAACCTGAACAAATTATAATCAGCAGATCCACAGACAGGAGGAAGTTCTCATGAATTTGGGGGACAAAGACAAGTGAAAAGACACTGCCGAGTATCTGTACTAGAACTGCCAATTCTAACAGTATGAAAATACATCATGAAAAGTAAAGAGAAATACCAACACACAGTACTGCCATGCAGTCAATTCCCATATTCACATTTGCTTATGACTGAGCAGCTACAAGAGAGTATGTGCAATTATTTAGGCACCCAGATTCATGCTCCAAACCTACTCAGAGAAATTGCATCCAATGAGAATGTCCAAAAAAGCAAGTGCAAAAATCTGAAAATTTCAAAATACAAGCTTCCTACTACAGCATCAATGCATGATATCTTGACAGTAAAAAGTGAAAATAGTGTAGAGCAATCCAAATTCCATTTAAATCAAAGATCAGTGCCTCCATGCTTTTAGCTAGATTTTCAAGACACATTAGTAGTACATTATTTCTACAGATACTATATATTTTGGAACTTATTTTAGACTGTCTATTTCTCCTTCAACTGGTACTTCTTATCAAATGTTCAGGCCATTAAGTGGCATTTTCTACCCCACTGTGGATGCTTAGCCATCTTCCAACAAAATGTCTAGTCCACTCAGGTTGCACTACAATTTAGGTGTTTCCATTTTATAATTTATACAAGACAGCAAGCAGTTAATTGAGATAATCCCCCTGTGTCTCTGGACCAGGTTACTCTTCAATTCATACACCTTACTTTTTATAAAAGTAAAGCATTAAATCAAGGAAGACAGTCTTTCGCCCTATCCTCTGCTGGACAGCACTCTGAATGAAATTCAGATTAATTATGAAAATCACAAAAGCTCATAGTTACCTTATCAGCTCGACCTAGGAAAGAAAGTTTACCAGCCAGTCCCAGGCAGATGGCACAAACAATGCTTGATTTGCCTGTGCCATTAGCACCTAGAACCACGTTCAGGTTGGGCCCTGGATGTACTTCACAGACAGTGTACGTTCTGGAAAACACAGCAAGTTTTTAAATTTGAAAACACTATATTACCTTTAAAAAAAAAAAAAAAAGGAATTGCTTAGAAACATTTCACGATTTTATTAAACAGATACAATTACCTCATCTAGACTCAATCATGAAATACCGTTTTGTAAGAAAGTCTCAAGTGTGAAAACTAACATTTCAGTGAAACACCATGAAACATATTCCTACCAGCCAGAGTACTCACTAGAACTTACTGTAACATCAGCGACTATGAAGAATGAAATCTAGCAATATGATAACTTTTTAAATTAACTTACTAGGGTATAATTTTATTTTATGCATCAAATAGAAGACAGAAAACTGATCATGCAGTAACTTTCTTGAGCTGCCATATCAGCTCATCCCTAGTGTTTTTTTCTAAATGCATTGGACATTTTTCACCATGTGTATCCGGAATGCCTACTGCAATAGTAACTATGGGACCAAACCCACTCATGCAAACTCCTACCAAGTTAACATCCTAAATTTATAAAGAATCATTTGATGTTCTATTTCTGCACTGTGCCAAACAGAGAGCTGAAACACTACTACCAAAGGAGGAATACGAAAAAGTTAATGGCAACACAGTATTATACACCATGCACTTCTGGAAGTGAAGGTATATGAACCCATAATGAGGATTTAAACTACTGTCTCTGAAGATTTCATTAACATTCTAACATGTGACTCAAGCACTACACTACTGAAGGTTTTCAAGTCTGGCATGGAGCTGTAAGAAAATGGCCTGACAACTTCTGCTGGTAACCACAATACCTCCAAAAACAATGGTATTCGTAGTACATAGTAGGTGGAAAAAACACGTGCAAAGACCACAGACATTTCATTCTAATGGATCTCAAGGCCTATCCCCACTGCCCTACGAGCATCTTTCTGCACTCTGCCCTGCTTGGCAGCCAGCTGCCCGAGAGACAAAGAGCACGCAGAGGCTGCACAGCCGTTAGGAGCCCGACATCACCTCTGGGGGAAGGCTGGCCGGCACTGGGGAACGCGGCCCCACGGAAGCGACACTGCGCTGACAACCCCTGGGACTCGTAACCCACACAGCAGTGTCTCCCAGCTCCCCACTCCGAACAAGACACCACCGTACAGGGAACATCGCTTCCTGCACTCGCTCTTCCAGCCCCCGCAACCCCGGAACCCCCGCGACCCCGCTCCATTGCTTCTGCCCCTCTACGGCGGGGCGGAAGAGGCAGGCCGCGGCCGCTCAAGGGAGGAGAAACGCCCCCTGCTCACTCACAGAAAGTTTTTCATGAAGATCCTCACGATGGAGCCCACAACGAAGGGGGACTGGGACCCACTACGCTTCCCATCCTTCCGGACAGCTTTCCCCTTCTCCCGCGCCGCCGCCATGTTTCCCCCAGCCCACCCCTCGCTGCCCCCGAGGGCCGGGCCCGCGCCGCGCGCTCCTTGCCCGAGGGGGCGGGGCTGAGCCGCCCTGAAGCTTCTCATTGGCGTGGGGCGCGCGTCGCCCGCGCCCATTGGCTGGCGGGGCGGGGCGTTGCGGCCGTTGCTGCTGAGGCGGCCGCGGCGCAGGCGCTCTGCGTGGGGTTCGGTTGCGCCGGTGGTGAGCGGCGCGTTCCGGTGCTCATGCGCGCGTGTGCGGCGTTATGGGCAGCTGGGCGTGTTTCGTTTGGAGACGACTGGGAGGGGTCTCATTAATGCATACCAGTAGCTGAAAGGCGGTTCACAAGGCCGTGGTGCTAGACTCTTTTCATTCGTTCGCTGCGGCAGGACGAGGAGCAATGGCTGTAAACTAAAACTCAAGAGGTTCTTCCTCAACGTGAGAAGAACTTACTTATGTTGAGGGTGCAGAGCAGTGTGCCAGCCTTCCCCTGGAGGTTGTGGAGTTTCCCTGTCTGGAGGCATTCAAGCCCCTCTTGGACACATTTCTGTGTCACTTGCTTTAGGTGACCCTGCATTGGCAGCTTGGGTTGAAATAGATCATCTCCAGAGCTCCCTTCCAATCCTAACAATTCTGTCATTCCCTGATTCAGGCTAATGGGTCAGGTAAATAACATTCCAAGACTGCCTGTCAGACAGCAGGGACTGGTTTGGCAGCCGAGGTTCCCAGGTGTTTCTGGTAAGCTCAAGGGTGAGCCCAGGAGCCATGAATCAAGGCTGAGTGAGGCCTAGGGAGAATTCCTGAGTGGCCCAGGCTGAGGAGTGGGGCAGAGGAATGTGCCATAACAGTCAGCTCGTCTTTTCTTTGAGGTGAGTTGAGAGTCAGGATTTCTCTTTTCCAAAAGGTGGGAGGTAGAACAAGACTCAATGTGTCTGTCACGATGC
Source organism: Buphagus erythrorhynchus (assembly GCA_013400855.1). Taxonomy (NCBI): domain Eukaryota; kingdom Metazoa; phylum Chordata; class Aves; order Passeriformes; family Sturnidae; genus Buphagus; species Buphagus erythrorhynchus. Next base: position 12,099 of record VZTT01047084.1, read on the forward strand.
AGAAGCTGCTCTCTCTAGCCTTTGCCCTTACACTGCCGTTCCTTCAGAGCACTGGATCTCCTGAGGGAGGGCAGTCACGCTGGCAAGCTCTGCTCACATCCAGGTGGACAAAATACCAGGTCGTTTAGTGCTTGGCTTGAGCTGTCTTTGTGAATCTTCATGATTGTAAAGTAACGTTTCTATTAGGTTTATTTTGGTGTGACACCACAGTCTGAATACCATTTCATTTACTTTATAAAGACAGAATAGCAGTGACATTTTATAACAGTTGTTATTCTGGATTTCTGTTGGTGTAAATGAGATCTGAACTTGCCTCTCTTTTTGGAAATTAATAAGGTTAGTAATAAAATGAAAACTAATGGGAAAATATTTAAAGAATAAAAACAATATTAAACAGGAGGACATTAAAAGGGCTTTCCATTGATCTCAGGAGAAACTGAGTTCTAGTCCAGCACAAAGCTACATTTAGAGCAATCAAATACAAGCCCATTACCGCTCAGGGCATTATAGCTGCTTTTGGAGGTTTCTTTTTCATTTCCATTTTACAGATTGTGACACAACTGGGATCAAAGCAATTACTTGTAAATTCTTCTCTAGCTTTTGAAGAAATTTTCAGGCATTAAACAGGCAAGTCATGGCAAGTCTCAGAAGAGCTGTTCTTTGCCCCATTGTGGTCCTGGTTCAGCTACTGCAGCAGTGAAGAAAAGAAAAAAATAGGACATAAATATTGATCCAGGACAGAAATTAATTGCATTAAGAGTTTCCCATTTGGACAGAGCTGATAGAATATTTTTTTATTTCACCATAAAACTAAAGTTTGCCAGTGGCGAAATCTTAATGCACCATGCCCAGTTTGCAAATGTATTTTAGTCATTCTTTCACTAGACTCTGAATTTCCTATTCTATAAACTGATATTCATCAGACAATGAAGTAAATGAAAGCCACCTTTCAAATTTTCCCTCTGTACTTTAATTCCTGCGGCAAAAATGATGGAAAGCTGATGTTCCTTACTTTAAGAAGAACTTAGGTGGTTTTTTGGTGTTTTCTTTTCCTACTCTTTTTTTGCCTTTATCTTCTCTCCAGTTCCCTGTCCCCCCCTCCCCCCAGTCAGTCATGCCTCACACCTTGTGGATAAATACTTTCTTCAGTGATACTGATAAAATCACTATAGCAGTGAGGTCCCTAGAAATCACTCCATGGAGAGCAGGTTAGAGTCCTTCCCTTAGGTTTTTATTCTATCAGCCTAAATCTGATTACTTTGATGGGGTGAGGCAGAGTAGCATAAATCTTTAGAGATAGGAGCCTTACAGTTGTATTCGTGCTGCATTTCATTTACATACAGAGAACTGCCAAGCCTGATTATTTTAACCACTTTATCTTCACTGGTTTTCTGCTTAGATAATTTGAGCTGAATATTGATACTAAAACGTGCACTTTACAGAACAACTGCAAAATTGTATTGATTCATTGGAAACAGTCCATTATTTCTGTTTGCTTTCATTTTCAAATAATAGCAAGAGTGATGTGTTCATAAGCAGCTGACTAGGGAGACTGTAGGTATCCAGGATAGGCAATAAGATATCAATTCCTTTTGGCTCTTCCGCAGTCTCTAGGAAACCAAAAATGGCTTCAATCTGTGTGGTTAAATAAATACATGAGTATTGCATGTATTGCATTGAACAATCTCTTCAGTTGTTTCTGTCACCAAAATGAAAATTTACGAAAGATGCAAGGGCCTAGATCATCCCAGGTGCTGTTGATCCTTATAGGCTGTTAGGAAAAGCATATTCTTAGCTCTGAAAGGAGCAGGATATGGTGGCTGTAAGAAAAACTTCTGCCCTTCCGTACAGTGTCTTGCACCAGTTCAGATTACTTTTCGATAGCTTTCTTAGGTGATGTGACCCACACATTTCATTCTCTTCATGTTCAAAATAATTAATTCAGGCTACTTTATTAGGTTCAGTTCTTTCTCCTTACACTGATTAGTATGAAATCTAGAGCAGAGCAATAAGATGATACTCAAAGTTACGTTTTATTAGGAAGTTATAGTAATTAAAAAAAAAAAAAACCCTTACACACAAATACATAAAATCTTAAAAAATAACAAGATGTGTGAATTCCATTTCCTATTAATATAAATGCAAGACATCTGTGGTTGAGCAAAGTGTAAGTGCATTCTCTGTGAGTGTAAAAATTTATTTAATAAAAAAACAAACAGGACTCTTATCCCAGAAAGCATATGGTTTTAAAGTATTTCATTTCATATAATTCCACAGGCCAGCATCTTACGCTGAATTATACTGAACATTAGAAGCGAGTTTATTCTTGACAAATATATTTGTTACAGTAAAATAATACACGATCACAAAAAAGTGCCAGCAGAGTATTAAGTTTCCCAGAGAGATTTGTCATTGTGAATAATTGCACTTAACCTGTAGGATAATACTAGTAGCTAACACTATTTTCTTTGTTATTTCAAAACATTTATAATTTTCTTAACAAAAATCCATTCTATCCCCAACACAAAACATTCACTGAATGCAGATTTAAGATAACACAATATTGGACTTCAATTGTGCAACTTGAATATCGTCTTTTTACTTATATACCAGAAACATTAAAAAATTAAAAATTAATGATCTGTGCAAAATGGGAACCCTTTAAGTAATAACTGATACCTCATGCAAAAGAGGAAACAATATAAAAAAATGACTGTCTAAGAAGCCCTGAGTCAGTAATTTCATTTAAAAGGTCAGGAACATGAGTGCTCCAAGTTCGTTATATGTTTTGGTGTGTATTCAAACCAGTCCAGTATTTACTTAAAACATGCTTTAAAATAGGCAGTTCATGCAGTTTCTCACATACAGTTCTTCAATGTGCTTCATTCCTTTTCAGATTGTATTTAATACTCAATTTCATTTAAGCTGTCAGGGTAGCCTGAAGAAAATTGAATTTCTTCCACTTCTGGAATACAAAGAGTGAAGAAATACTGTAATTTTATTTTTGTCATACATAAGAATACTTACAGCAGAATTTAATTAGCATGCTGGATGTAAATGGGACTGTCATGTGGTTTTTAAAAAGTGTACAGCCACTTTACTAGTTCAGATTCTGAGGATGATCTCACATCCTATTAGAGAGTAAAGGTTCTGCACAAACCCAGCAGCCCTATATTAAATTCAAATGGGGACTCAAGGGAAGTATCACCCACCTACAAGCAAGCACTGTGAATTTCAGGTGTCTCTTACAAAGTATGTTGAAACTTACCCAAACAAGGTCCTGCCTGGAACAGAATATCGTCAATAGCAGTATCACTTCTTATTGACACACCACGGATTGCCTCAAAAATAATCTGTAAAATAAGACATGAAGTTTCATGAATCCAAATGGTGGAACGACTGAATGAAATAATAGCCATGCAACCTATTCAAGAGATATCCTTTACCCCCTCCTCTGCCCTCTCTTCCCCTCTCCTTTCCTCTCTCTTTCATTTTCCCCTTTCCTTAGACAGACCTCTGTCTTTGCATCATCCCTTCTCCTTGGTGACCCCTTAGAAAGATCACCCTACAAGAAGCTGCCATTTCATCACAGGTCAGTGGCTGTGTCAAATCTGGACATGGCTACAGACAACTGAAGGAAAAGAAATTGCACGCATGATCTTGAAAAAGCCTTACCGCTACTGACAAAAAATGATGGCGTTTAAATACTTTAAAAAAGCATTTAAATACTTCAAAAAAATTTCAAATTCATAACTATTTCCTACTTGCAATCTATTCATGGCTTTAATAAATTCCTCCCTAACTTCATTTGTAAAAAATTACATTATTTCATGTTCTTCATGTGTCCATTCAATGCCACCTACATTTTAACATTTTTTTTGTTTATTTGTTTGTTTTTTAAATACAAAACTCGGATTGTAATACATAGTTCATTTCAATATTTCAGTTTTACTGTTTTTTGCTTGCTTTTCTTACCTGGTAGTTTGTTTCACTTTCATATTCTATCAGTCCCCTTAGCCATGAGATGCTTTGTTCCCCTGTCCTCCTCCACAAAGGTATCTCTTCATCATCCCCTTCCTTTCTTAGATAAACACTTAATAGTCCAGTCCCAGCTCCGTACATATGATAGAAAAATGTCAGGCACTGTTTTCCAGGTGTTCCTCTTAGTAATCTCGAAACTAGGTATGCTCTCTGTCCATAAACCATGTTAGATGCCTCTATATACATGTAGTATCCTTAAAAAGATATGCAAGTAAATATTAGCGAAGTAGGATTCATTATGTTGGAATGTTCATTATGCTCAACATGCTAATTATATTAAACCCATGATTGAAACTATTTTGATAAAAATTCATAGACTTCTGCATTTTTAAACTGTAATATTTGAGATACTCTAATAATTGTTTACTGTAATAATGAGGGGTTTGAATTTATAAAGCTAAGAGATGATCTAGTCTTTCCAACAAGTTTGTAGTATGCTTCAGTCTTTAGAGAAAAAGGCAAGTTATTTTATTACGCTGTAATATGATTTCTAGGTTTTGATTTTTAACTGAAGGAACTTTTACACATAGTGAACAGCAAAGTCTTTAAAATGGATTGCACTTGTTGGTAGAAGCCAACTTGGGAGTTCTCCAATACACTGTATGAATTATGGACCTACAGCTGTAGATAATCTGCCTTTTCACCCTCTCTCTGGATTGCTGCTTGCCACCAAACTATGACCTGGCTTAGAGGGGGTGTCTTAACAAGGGGTTTGTGCAGAAAATAGGACTCTTGAGTATCACAAGAGACTCTCAAGCATCCACTGGCTGCTGTTGCTGCTCTCAGCATTCCACCTATCTCACTGATGCTTGGGAACTCCCTTTCCCTCGGAAGGCAATCTCACCCCCAGGACTTGTGGTGGCAGACAGGCAGGTAACACCACAAAAAGGGAGCATTGGGACTGCATAAAGAGTTCCTGCATTATCTGAGTTCACTGTCTTCTGGCAGAGCATACATCTCAAAACAGAACAGTTGCTTTTTGCAGCAGTTGGGATGTGGGGATGCTCCTCAGTCCTCTGGCACACCTCTGTTTGCTCCAGCTGGTGAGTGATGAAAGGAGGGGCATGAATTTGCCTTCCACCAATTAATGGCCTGAACCCTTAAAACTTGGATATATCTGTTGAAATACATAGCCACAGAAAAGAATACAAAGGAAGACTATACTATAGCTGCTCTTACACCAGGAATTGCACTCAGATAGAGATTGATTATTGGAATTCACATTCAGGCAGCTGAGACAGCTGCATGTACATCTGAGGGTAAGCTTTAGGCTATGGTTGGTGGTGATGAAGTTTTCTGTGCACTCATGCTAATGGGAGTCCCACCTGCCTAAATACTTGAACTTGCACTAGTGAGCTTGTGAAACACATTTTCAAGATAAAGGACTTGTGGGATCTCTTTTATTCTTCATATTTTCTTTTAAGTTTGAACCCAAAGGTGTTCATGCAGTAGAATCCCAACCACTTGTACAGCTTGCTGCTAAGAGATGAGCTAGGATGAATCATTGTCACAGACGAGGCTTAAAAGGCTCTCAGCTCTAAAGTCAAGCTATCAGCCTCACTTCTCAGACTACTTAATGATCCACATAAACTGAAAATAGGTCTAAAAGTTTCAGCGAATATTCACATAAACTGGGAATTTGAAAGGAGCTTTTTCCATGGGGTCTGGATAGTCATCCTCTTCTTTTATGTCCCAAGGGAAAGGCTGCTTTGGGACATGGCAACCAAATTATCCACATTGCCTGCAGATAATTCAGATTAAATGCNTATTAACTCTCAATCTCTGTTCTAAAAGTTCAATGTGGAACTTAACTCACCTACCCCAGTAGTGTGGTCTCCTCTTGGTCCAGTGTAAGAAGTCGGAGTTGGACCCCTCTTCCTGTGCCAGCTCCCACGACCTCTTTTCTTCTGAGTAAACACACACTCATCTTTTTCAAAAGTGCATTCTCCAGGACTGGGCAGCAACAAATCTGTAAGGAGAATTTAAAACTTCAAATATATTAGACTGACATATGGAGAGATTACACAAGTAATGTATTGCATTTCCTCACCTGCTGACATCAATTACAGCTACCTGGCAATGCTTACAATAGTCACAAGCTTATACAAGCTACCTTCAAACTGTAATATAAAATGTAATTTAATTTTCCTCACATCTTTGGGAAAATCTGTGCCCTAGTCTAGCTCAGTGACTAGCATTCAGTAGTCCTAGGATTCTTTAAAATAGTTCATTAGTCTTCACAACAGTGCTTTGGACTAGATTATCTTATGAGGTCTTTTGGTTTCAATGGTTGGATTCAGTGATCTTAGAGGTCTTTTCTAACCTTAGCAATTCTATAATTCTATAACAGGCTCTGTTACAGAATTACCAGTGTAATTTTCACTGTTTTGGCACA
>VZTT01047094.1:0-18235 GCA_013400855.1 Buphagus erythrorhynchus
TTGTTTTGTTCCTCTCAGAGCTGTCCTAGGAAAAGTTAAATTCTGTTCGTTTTCTAAAGCAGCATCAAAGGTAGCCTGTCCCAGTATCTAACATCTCTCTTTCCGTGTCACAGTCACAGAAGACAGTATGCACAGCTCTGCTGCTTCAGGCAGATAAGGATTTCTGTGCTGTTGTGCTTCTCTGCCTGCAGTTCACCCTCATGAAGACCTGGTAGCCTTTAAGGGTTGTATATTGTAATATCCATACAACGAGGCTGTACAGATAGCTATAAAGCATTTGAAACTCTTTCCTGAAAAAAATCTATTTAAACTGGAGCTGCTCAGAAAACATGGGAATGACAAATATATTTATGTGGCTGGGATTTGCTAAGGTGGTGACAGATGGCTTCCAGACTGTGATCCCTAGGCAAAATGGAGTTCCTGGAAAAGAAAGATTCGGCCTAAGACACTCCACTGTACATAAGTATCTAACATGTACATGAGATTGTCTGATAGTCATGTGTGCTAAAAACTAGTGCATTGTTTGTGCAGTTTAACAGTGCTTTCCATGACTGAATTTCCTCCAAGTTTAAGTTTCCATACCTTGCAATTTCCTCTGCATACAGTTTTCCAAACACCTGTCTCCATAACACAGCTTTGTGAAGCCCAGATGCTGTGTGAAAAGTGAGTTTCCTCCAGATATCCTTCAAGACAAATGGTGGTGATCTCTAAGGAAGTGTTCTGCTGGCTTTTCTCAAAAACCAGNGCCAGACGAAGAACTGTCCAAAACATTCTGTTTCTGGTCCTGCATACCTTCAGAGTCCATGGTTTGTGACATTCGTGTCATTCATGGGCTTGGAGAAGCAGATGTTATTTTGAACCTGTCCTGTTCATTAGGTCATAGGCAAAATGAAATAAAATGCAGGTCTGAAACTTATGCATTAATTTTCTTTATAGTTTCTTCAGTTGAAACAGAAACTGCATTGTGATCTTTAAAACGTGCAAAAATCCAAACTCTAATAATGTTGGCCACTGCTGAATCAGTCTTTGAACAAAGGCATGTAAGTTTTTCAGTTTTTTACTGAATTTTACAATTTCACAGTTTTTTGCTTTCATATAGTTCCTATTGTGCTACACTGAAATTCAAAATTTTCATCAACAAGATATGTCAACAGATACCATTTTTGTTTAATGACCTGTTCTATTTGTCTCAGAAAACTGGGATTTTTTTTCTGTTTAGCAATGATAACACCTTTTTCTGTTGCTCTATTTTGTACCATTTATACTGAGCTTCTCGTAGAATTTTGATGTTTATAGGTAGTGAGGCCATGATGGAATTTTTTTAACACTTACTATTGCTCTCAAAACCTTTATGGTAATCTTTAATGCAAATATTTCTATAATACTGCTGTAAAGACATTCTGGGAAAAAATAAGCCTATATTTACTATGTCTATAAAAGTACCTTTATGCATTTCAGAGGAGGCAGTTAGGTGTGCAGACTGACTTTTGGTTTTCTGCTGTAAACGCAGAACCAAGGATGTCTTGGTTATTAATATAGTGCTATGATTGAATCTGCTCTGGCTTTCATAGCTAGGTAGAAATGAATTGGAAGTGTGACTGTCAATCAAATTAACCTTCCTCTTTTTCCCCTGATGAAAAATATCAAAATTCTTTTAATACAGTATTTTTTCAAAGCTTTTGTGTAAAGCAATCCTCCATAGGCTTTCAGCAAATTTCTACACTTCCCAGTACCAACCTTTCCATCTCTTTGCGTTAGAGGGTGAGGATAGAATGAAACTACCCAGGACAAATGAGAACAATTTGAATGTCTGTGACATGTTTACTGTCTGAAAAACTCACACTTAATCTTCTGTAAAGGTAGGTCACTACTTTTAGGAGCGTTGAGTCACTTTTATTCCTTCTATCTTTTCCTTAACTGTGGATGATCTTTTGCTGCAGTTAATTCCCTGAAAACCTTGAACAAAGAACTGCCTAAGAAGCAGCTTTTCTCAATGATTTGTTTGTTCTCTTTCCTTTGTCTCATGAAGAAAATCAAGTAAGACTTGAAAGTCAAACAAAAGATGGATGTTTGGGAATAAAACAGTTGTTTGGATTCTTTGTAGAGTCTGGATTAAATCCCAACTCCTTGTAAATCAGGGGAACTTTACTGCTGACCTAACATTGAATTTCTAACAAAGCTCATGCAGCATTATGCAAAATATGGAGGTTAACTACAGTGCTTTGGTCAAGACATTTGCTGATTTTGCTTTACTCATTCCATTTCAAAAGCCTGAAATACTTGATTATAATTTTGTCTTTAGTGGATGCATCATATTTAATTGATGTTATATATCAAATGAAAAACTTCTTTCCATATTCTGCATGAAGTGTTTTCTAAAAATATCCACACAAGGTGAATTGTATACTTTGTTAATTAAAAACTTTGATGTCATTGGAGATCCCTGCACAAGAAAGCCTTAGATACAAGAACTGTAAGTTCAGTCTGTCATTTAAAACAACCAGTATTTGTGCTAGTACTGAATGGGTTGGCAAGGAACAGGAATTTAATCCAGACAATCCTCTCTTGATATGCAAAAGTTCAGAGTGGAATTCTAGTTATAATCTGTATAATTAAAACTTGACACATCATTTTTGCTGTATAGCACTGAAATTTAAGAATAAGTAGAGATGAAATAAAGGGAAATGTATTCAAAGATGGTCAAATTCCCTTAAATCTTTTGATTTCAATTACTTTGGTAGATACTCAACTTAGTGACAAAGACTATTAGCCAAAAATACTCCCTCAAGAAAATTTTATTTTATTCATCTCTTCTCCAGATATATTTGTATTCACCAAAAAAATTACCAGTTTAATATACTTTTTTTCTAAATTATTTGTCCTATGCAGAGGAGAAGATTATTTAGTTTTGGATTTTTTTTTTTATATTCTCTACAAAACAAAAATTGAAAGAGCAAAATAAATGAATGAATTCATAAGCCATAAAGCCTGACTTTATAAGACTCCTAGCTCTACTCCACTATGTATAAATTAGGATACACATGTTTTCCATAAAAAACTTAATTTTCTTTGCACTGTTGAAAAACCCAAGAATGTTTTAAAAAAAATTTTATCTGCTTTAAATACAAAAAATGCCTTCCACTAAATTTCAACCCACCAAAGATCTCTACCTTTTCTTCTCATCATCCATTTGTTTTTGCACTAACTCTGAAATAAATTTTCAGAGTAAAGTGCATAATAAGCCCACATCTGTGCATTTTTACTGCTAGCATTCCAATTTTTGCAGTTTTGGACAATCGAAAATAAGCAGCTCAAGCAGTAATTAACACTTGTGTAACATTTGGAGACAGTGTCTCTCATATAAATTTTTTTATCATGTGTCTTCTCAAAGCCTCACCCCATGTGCCTTGTGAGCTTCTTTGTGCTGAAGAACATTCCTCACTTGTCGAAACATTCATCAATTTCTTTTAGCTATTTTGAACTAACTATCATAATTATGCTGATAAAAGGACAGCTAATTGTCAGTTATTAAAATGTTCTCAAACTATTTCTGTCCATCTGAACAACCCTAACTCACTGCATCTTTCTCAGGGGTCATAGTTTCTGCATTTTTACACTAATAGTTTCCTGGGGCTTTTTTATTAACACAAATCCTACCGAGTGGAGCCATACCAACACTGAGTGGAGCAAAAGGATTGCTTCATATGCCATGCAGGTTTGACTCTGTTTACACCTCCTAGAATGTCTTTGATACAACTCAACTCTGGGGTTTCTTTTTCTGTTTTTATATACCTTTTATATACAGAGTAAAAGGTATATAATTACATAATGCAAAAGAATGAAATGTTTGCATTCATCCTTTTGTATTATGTCGTGTTCTTGAAATTAATTTCTTCCATTTGATGAATATAATTTTGATTTTTACTCAGGTGTAAACAAGAAATCAGGTTTTTTGAGCATCAGTGGAACTGCATTGCTGTGTAAAGGTGGAAGGGGTGAATAAGGGGAGGGATGAATTTACTTTGGTGTTCTATTTTGCTAAAATTTTCATGCTAAGATAATGTGAAATAGTGCAAAAGAAATGCTGTTAGTGCATTTTTCTCTATCACTGTGTGTGTGCTGATAATAGCATATAATAAACATGTCAGTGTATGTACTGGTCTACATTAATTAGTACAAGATCACTGATGTGTTTTGCAGTGCATATCAATCATCCTTGATTTTCTAGCATACACGGCTGAGAGCTCTGTGTGCCTCACTTGAACTAATTTTTTTATTTCTACTTTCACAGTGGAAAACTTATGAGAAAAAAATAATCTGTTGTTTTGGCTTTCTGTATTGGTTCTATTAATAAATTTAATTTTAATATTGTTAAAGTGCAATAATAGAAAAAAAAAAAGAGGTTAGTTGTTGTATGTGTAGTCTGACTTTCTTTTCAGAGAGAGCAAACTTTAACATAACCTGAGCTTGTGCAAGGCCTGGCCCACCTAAATTTTGAAAATCTAAGTTTTGAAGAGTGGCCACACCAGGGCAGAGGCAAACTTTTTCAGTGCTTACCCATGACTTAAATACTGGAGACAGTATATCAGGTTGGTATTTGTTGCCTCAAGCTGTGTTAGTTAATTATTTTTACAAACTAAATGTTGTGCTTCCACTTCTAACTGCTATTAGTGACATGGAAGGTCTTCAATCTGAGCAGATTTTGTAATGTCCTAAGCTTCCAGAAGAAAATTTCTTCTCTAATACTGTGTGGGCAGAATACTGCTGCCTCCTCTTTTAGTACTTTTGTGTGGGTGGACAAAGAAGAAAACATTTAAATCATGTAACAGTAGTGGGAAAATGTGCCATATCACTTCTTAAAATGGATCTAGGAACCAGTATATTTGGAATGGTGAGATTAAGAAGGTAGGAAATTTAGAACCATTATCCTCTAAAGACCTCTGCCCATTTTCTCACAGTATTATATGGAGCACTGTGGGGCTTTAAATAGTCTTCATTCCTGAGTCAGTGCCAGCCTGAATTCTGTCATTAACCATATATTACAGTTGTCTTTAAGTGTGGAAATTGCTGGGGCAGAAGACAGAGTATTTTCTTTGAACTTTTACTCTTTGTCCATCTTTTTAGTGCTCCTCATTCGTTTCAGCATGGGAACATAATGTTTCATCTTGCTTTCAATTTTGTCTGCTTGTGCTCCTTCTTGCACTGCTTCTCCCTCCTGCAAGGTAGAACACTTTTCACCTTTGACACCCCATGCCAGTGGTACTTGCTCAGAAATAGAGAAACCACAATGAGATTTTCAGGCTCTGGCTTTCACTCTCCCCTTCATTTCCCTGTATGTTTGGTAGGGCATAGAAAGCCCTACAAAGTCCTCACAAAGTAAACATCTTAGTCAGGAATGAACACCCACATCAGCTGTAGATTTGGTGCTGTCCACATGGGGCTAAGGCTGACCCTTCTTTGAACAGAGGTAGAAACTCACCCCATTGTCAGTGGGCTCCAGCTGATCTTCTGCAGGCTTCGTCTGAGCAGGACACCAGATTATCTGGCTAAAGCAGAATGTTCTGCACTGCAGGCAGAGGGAAACCTGTGCAGTAGATGCAATGGGAGTTTGTTTCAAAAGCTGTGATAAGAGGACAGTATTTTCAGAGAAGCAAAAACCCAGGGGCATACCTGAAATGGGTATTGGGCCAAGACATGATCTCCCAAGTTTTTGTTATCACTCCAATAATTGTACTCTGCTTCCTTTCATTCTCCAGCATACGATTTCTTGCCAAAATAAAATGCAAACTTCTTCATGGAATGACAAGGGGAAAGCTAAGACTGGTGAACGTGTAAAGGCATATACTTTTTCCTGCTTGAACATCTGGTTATAACCCAGTTGTTGAAAAAAAAAGCTAGTTAAAAAAAAGGTGTGTCTTGGCTTTTTCTTTCAATTCAATTAGAAAAATCTCTCATTTAAAAAATTCTATTGGATTTTGATGAAGCAGCTCTCATTTTAAGCACTGGAAGCACAGATTAACTTTTTTCCCACTGGTCCAAGCTGATACTGAAAAGCAGGAATTCACAGTGTAAATCAGGCCAGAATTGCAATATAATTCTCTCTGGCAGTTCAGGTTTTCAGGCATGGGTTTACCATAGAAAACAGTGCATCTGTATTCCTTAAAGATAGAAGTGATTGGGCAGAAACCTGATTTTGAATATTGTCCCTGATGATTTTAGTGAATCAAATCAGCCAGCTTGCATTTCTTGCTTTTTCCTTCATGGGCTAGGTAAGGAGAAAGACAAAAGGGAGGGCTAAGTAATTACGATTACAAAGTAATTTTCACTTCATCTATGTCAGCAAACCTGATGCTAGTAGACAGATGCCCTGGATACTTATTAGCATGCTGTAAAAACGATGTATTTTGCTTGCATGCAAACTAAAGCCTCTTTATTACTATTTTCCTTGTAGGTGGAGACCTTCCATGTTTCAAGACGTGGATTCTGAACATGGGAAATGTGTACCCTCAGGGTATCTTTCCTCAGGGATGCTCTGTGTCATTAAGAGCTGAGCATGGCATTCTCTAAAAGGCAGAGGTGTTATGGGTGTGAAAGATTTCCCTCTAGGGTTTCCTCTGGTGCTCCATGGCAAGTTTATTTTCAACAGGAGAGCCCTGACATCAAGTTGCCTGGCTCCTCTGAGCAGTGTCTGTTGCATGAGCCTTTCAGAGCTCATGCTCTGATCCTGTAAATGCTGCTTCTGTCTTCAGTGAGAGCAGGCCACAGGTCTGATGTCCACAGTTGGAGAAAAGAGAGAACAATGTATATTCTAGAAGATGTGAAGGGGAAATCCACATTGCAACTAGTCAGCAGTAGTGTGGGCACAAAATGAAGGAGGAGGAATGGAGGACAAGAATGTTTGTCTGCAGAAGGGGTCAAATTGGCTGGAGGCAGGGATGCCAGAAACAGAGGCTCTCTCCAAGGGAGTGAGGTTTTTCTTGGTGATGAGATAAAAACCAGATCCATCATGGTCATGTAGCCACCTTGGAATGGGACTGCTCAGGTGACACCTCTGGGCAACAAAGCTGGGCTGGGTCAGGGACCCAAAGGCAGGCTGAGGATTGGTGCTGGTCTAAGTGTACACAATAAATTGGCTCATGGTTAAATCTATTCAGACTCCTTGTAGAACAAGTTATAGTGGTAGGACACTGCCCAATGCATGGTTCACTAATTACAGTGTAGTTAAACACAAAATTGTTTAAATTAGTTCAAGGGCTACAGTAAAAATTCACCGAAAGATGTAAGGCAATTTGTGGGGATCCTATGTTTGCACTTTGAAGGTATGATTTTGTATTTTGTTTGGCACATATAGAGGCAGTGGGGTGTCATTCAGCTAGCCTTTCAAGTATTTCTTCCCAGCCCCTTGTGTCTGGCATCATTCACTGTCCTCTTCTGTGATGCAGCATGTGGTGACCAGAAAGGGTTGTGGAGGAGCAGAAACAACAAAGAGAAAATCAGAAGACCTGAGGAAAGCTGAAATCAGCTCTTCCTGGGGACATTATTGACATGCTGTTTGATGGGTTATTCTGCTGCGCCAGATCCCTGTTATTTTAGGGAAAGTATGGAGGTATTCTCCCCAGTTTTTCAACACCTGGAATTTTCTCAGTTGGTGCTGAGTTTTGTGCAACTTTTCTGTGGCAGCCTGAACTTGATTGCTCAGATGAAAGTTGCCCTTGGACTCCAAATATGCAGTTCAGATCCCTCTGTGTTGCTGGAGTAGCCTGTGGACAGGGAAGAGATGCAAACAACTGAAAAACAGCATCAAACAAGCAGCTGCAACCAAGGACTGAGCTTGCAGTTCATAATAGAGATAAATATTTTCATATATGATGATCTTGTGCCAAGAGATGATACCTTATTAAAAGAGTCATCTTTTTTCAAGAATAAATGTTAAATTTTCTTCAAGACTGTAATAGCTAATTTTTTTCAGAAAAAAATGTATAAAATCTTTCCACAGAAGCAAGATAGTTTACTTCCATTGTATTTCTATTATGGAATTAACAAGGATGATCTTTTACCTTAGAAATTGTCAGAAGGATAAGACTTTATTTGTGCTATAAGAAGACAGATGGAATATTAAAGGTAGCCACAGTATCATTCATAGAATTTATTAAAATGGTGTGTCCCCAGGAGGCTAGCTGAAAATAAAACGCTGAACAGCAAATGGTGAATTCCCTACTGCAGTTGAAAGCAAATCTATAAATAGAATCACAATGGGATTACCCTCAAGCTAGTGAGCAAGAGAACAAGAAAATCCCTCCTACAACTTGCTTTGCATATTAATAAAGACGAAAAGTGAGGGAAGAAAGAAAGAAACAAGGAAAAATGGCTGTAGTTAGCTCATTTACCAGACTACAGGGAAATCATGTGCTTGGTAGTTAACTTAGGTGCCTTTTTCTCAGCACCGAACAGAAAAATAATGGAAACAATTTCTTAGAAGATGATTTATTTGTACATCTCAATGAGAAAGAGGATGACTTGTGGCATTTTCCTTCCTGAATATGCCTTCTGTTGTGACTAATGCAAAAGCCTGTGGGATGTAGAAAGCAGAGAAGGGTTTGTGAAAGGGGGATTTCATTATAAAAGAGCATATTTGGTCTTTTGCAGGGAAATTGGATGCTTCCTGTCATTCCAACATTGAAGCTATGAATAACTCATTTTTCCAATAGTATGTCATAGTGCAGTGAACCCTTGTAATCTTTTGCTCCCATTCTGTCCTCTATTATTTACCTTGTCAAAGTGAAAATCTTTCCATTTGGTATCTATAATGAATTATCTCACAGCTACCAATACTTGCAAAGAATTAACAATATATTGATGGGAGCACTCACAGTGTAGTTTATAATTTTGGTAGCTTGGGATAAGGAGAGGGAATCAACACGAAAAAGAGGATGTATGATCTTCATTAAAAAGTGCAGTTTTCCACACCTGTACATCTATCTTGCCATATGAAACACTTCTTATGTTACCTGCTAAATGTTTTTGTGTAGGCAGCAAAATTCAACTCTGTATCTAGAAGTCAAAAGAAGTGAGGCAATAGCATTGTGTGTGTGTGTGTGTGTGTGTGAACGTGTGTGTGCATTTTCCAATCTATACTCTCACACATGTCCAAGATTACTCACAATGTTCTGTGATCAAATTCTTGCTTTTCAATTTTTATATTGTTTAGGGGTTTTAATATTGTGGATTCCGTTCCTATTTCTGTTTGAATGGTTGGCTTATCTACCTCCCGGTAAACCCTGGTGACTCAGATTAAGTTGACCAGCGTTCCTGATTTACAAACTGTGTACAAATCTTTAGAAATCTTTACAAATCTTCATATGGCTTACAGCCTTAAAGTAGTAACTAGATATCTGTTAAAGCAACAGGAAATTCCAGAAATATTAGGATGAGTGATGACAATACCTACTCAAAAGTCCCTCAGCTTCATGCTCAGTTGGTATCAAGTGAGGCCTACAATTAAGTTTCAGGATATCTTTAATGTATTGACTCTACAGATTTGGGAACTTGACTAGGAGTTGAGACCTATCCTCAGGAGTTTGATATAATCCCAGTAGCATTATTATTATTAGCTGTAAGTTTGTCACCACTAAGCTAGATAAAAAAATTGGAGAGGGAGACGCTGTACCCTGTAGGTAGAGAGGAGTGGATTTTAGCTCCTCATTGCAGCCCTGTACGGGCCCCTTACCACTTTAGAGCTGAACGTGGTGATCCTTGTGGGTCCCTTTCTAACTCAGAATATTCTGTGAAACAAATAGTTATTCTGGGTTTGCTTGGCCTGGCTGTTGGTAGAAGGGAGTTTCAGGGCTGGCTTCTGTGAGAAGCTGCTGGAAGCTTCCACTGTGTCTGGCAGAGCGGATCCCGAATGGCTCCAAAGATGGACACACCACTGGCCAAGGCTGGGTCAATTAGAAATGGTAATAACGCCTCCGTGATAATATACCTAAGAAGAAAAAATAAGTTACTGTGCACTTGATATTTTGGCCAGAGAAGAGCAGGGTGAGAACATGTGAGAGGAACAACTCTGCAGACACCAAGGCAGGTGGAGAAGGGTCAGCAGACGCTCCAGGCACCAGAGCTGACACTCCCCTGCATCCCATGGTGCAGCCCATGGTGAGGCAGCTGTGCCCCTGCAGCCCAGAGAGATCCACAGGGATGCAGAGAACCACCCACAGCCTGTGGAGAAGCCCCATGCCAGAGCAGCTGGATGCCTGAGAGGAGGCTGTGAACTTATGGGAGGCCCATGGAAAGGGGGCCTATGCTGGAGGAGCCTCTCTTTGCAGGACTGCACTCCGTGGAAGAATGACCCACACTGCAGCAGTTTGATGAGGACTGCTGCCTGTGGGATGGACTCATGTTGGAGAAGTTCACAGAAAACTGTCTCCTATAGGAGGGACCCACCATTGGAGCAGGGAGAGAAATGAAATGTGATGAACTGACCATTATCCCCATTCCCCACCTCTCTGGGAAGGAGGGAAGGGTGAGGAGAAGAGTTTTTTAGAGGATCTTATTTTACTTCTCATTATCTTGCTTTGATTTTATCAGTGTAATAAATTCAATTACTGTCTCTAATTTAAGCCTGCTTTGCCCATGATGCCATTCGATGAGTGATCTCCCCTGGTGCTTGTCTCAATCCATGAACTCTTTGTTATTCTCTTTCTGCTGAGCAGCTGCAGAGAAGAGTAAGTGGCTTTGGTGTGTGCCTGGCATCCAGCCAGCATCAAGCCAAAACAGTAGCATGCTGCAAAATAAGAGGCTAAGTATGGGGACTAATAAAAACTAAAAAGTTCAGAGTATCCTGTGTTTTGCAGATACCTTGCTAACTCACGCATTTGTAACAGACAGAAGTATTCAGAAAGAAGAACTGAATTTTAATACTTTAGCAGTTACATATGCTAAGCTCAAACTGGCTCTCAAATGATAAGGTATTCATAATTTTAAAGTGAGTTTCCCATGTATGAGAATCACTAATAGAAGAACAAGCTACTTCACGTGTCTTTAGAATCTTAATGCATATGAATGGAAAAGTTCTAAAAATTAGAGAACTCCTTTTTGACTTACCAAAGATTCTTGCACAGCTTCAAACAAAATAAAAAATAATATAAACTGAGAAATATTGTAATTTCAAAACAGGGAACTGCAAAGGACTACAGATGTGTCTTGGTTTGAAAGACAGGTATCTGCTAAAAGGGACAAGAGCCTCCTTTTTGAAAGGAGAGTATAACCCCCCCCCTTTCCCTTCTTCCCTTCACTTTACTATGATTTTCGGAATTAAAGAGCTCTCAGGCAGAGATATGGGGGTAGGAATAACAGTTCTTTACTGATATATATACATATATATATATAAAACAAGAGAAACAAAACCACAACAATAATGGCAAGATCAACAGCAACAGAGCAGAAAACTCAGTAAACAGTTCTGGTTGTGGACCCCTTCCTCTTGTGCGATTATTGCTCTGATGTTCTCAGTGAGCNAAGGATGTGCTGAAGTGGGTAGGAGATGCAGGAGAGTGTCTGAGCAGGGAAGCCTCGGGGATCCCACAGCCAGGGAAGGCAGCTCCCACGTCAGCGTGGCAAAGCGGAGTCTCCCAGCAGCCATCCAGCTCCAAGGCAAGATGAGCAAGCGAGCGGCAGAGCACCAGCCCCTCACCTCAGCTCTTCTTTTCCGGTGTTGCCCCTCTCCTCCCCCCTTTGAGAGAAAACTGTTAACTGAGCTTATGGATGTAGACCCAAATACTTAACATAACAATGGGAAAAATTCCACAGAAAGAAAAAGGGAAAATTCAACCCCCAACAAGATGCAATGTTAAAAAGTGCTCTTTGTTCATTTAGAGGTTGTATTATTACCTTTGTGCTCCTGAAGATGCAGCACTTGTTCTTATTCATAGCTGAGATATCTTCTGAGGGAGTCTTTATCCGCTCACTGCACATTGCTGTGCTCAGCAAGCAGAGATACCTGTCCCCAGTGCAGTTCTTCTTGTCGATATTCCCTTAGGTTTTGAATAGAATTCCAGTGTACACAATCAGCAGAACCTCTGGGCAAAATGTTTATTTGATGAGGCTGTCTGCACATGATCAAAGTACTCTTTAGTTGTTAAATTTGGGTAAATTTTTACATTATAAATTATTCCGTCATCAAAATGAAATAGTATTGTAGTGACAGAGTGTCATGACAGGGAGTTTGCTACTGCATTAGCAAGTGAAAATAATATGAAGTGGAGTAACAAATAAAGGATGTACTAATTGGCCTTTCCTGGTATTTATGTACATTTAATTTCAAAGGCTGTCTCAAAATCAAGTTAGCACTAATCTGCAGAACAGTGATGGTTTTGATTTTCAGACACCTACTGCCATCACTGCACATGTCCATGTACAAATCAACACTCATAAATGAGTGCTTCTACCCCAAAAAGCAGCCATGACAGCAGATAGTTATAAAGTTTACAAGTAAAGGTCAGTAATGACCTTTCATTGGTTTCAGTTTGCCCTTATTGAAAAGTGCCTTAACCAGAGCATGTTCTAGATCCATGTATTTTGCAGAAGTCCTTGAAGGAATGAAATAGTTTTGTGTGATTATATGTTTTTTTAAAACTGTGGCTAATATGTTATTTTCAAATTGTCATAGAGGAAGCTGCAATTTGATTACTCTGAGCTCCTAATAAACAGCTATAGTTTATATAATGAGATTTATAAAAAGGGTTTTTATTTGTAATGCTAATTGGTCATGATATGTGACTTTCATTATTTGATATGTGAATTTCATTAATTTAGTATCTTGATAAATTCTTGTATACTGATGATTTTACACTTTGCTCACTGAAGGTTAAGAGAAATATCAAATATAACCAAGATTTATGTTTCTCTATAGAAATTAATAGATTTTTTTCTTTAACAGAGAGAGTAGTCAAGTCTGAAAATGACTGGGACAGTGCTGTACTTCTTTACCATTACATACTACAACATATAAAATAAATGACTGTTGACTGCGAATTTCTCATCTAGATAGATCAACACATATCATCAACACATATTTCAAATGAATGCAAAATCCAGTTTAACATTCTGTTAGTTTGTTATCTTTGTCCTTAAGTCCATCAAGAACGAAAGTTTTTACAAAGTCAAATAAATTCATAGCTACAGTAGTGTTCCTTCAGTCTTTCCCAAACATTGAGAGAGCAATTCTTATCATTCTCTGCATACACATATGGAGGGTGTGTTTGAGCACAGTCTAGACAGAGAATGAAGAGAAAGTGAGCATAATGGAGGACTTGAGAGGTAGAAATAAGAAAGTAGTGGAACTTTCTTTTTCTGCTCTTATTTTTTTGGTTTATTAATTGACATTTGCTTCACTTTTATTCTCATTCTGTGCTGAATACACAATTTTCTTGGAAAATGAAGAAAATATAACAATGGTTAATGTAAGACATGGCAAGATCAACCAGTGATTGCAACAGGAAACTTCTAGTATGTCTTTGAGATTTTTCTGGGCTTTTCCTCATCACTCTTCCTAAGGATTTTTTTAAAACCTCAGCACACTTTCACTCTGCTTAGTGTTCACATGAGCAGAATACTTCACTGGGGGGGGTGTGTGTGTATTTAGAGACTTACAGGAGTAACATTAGAGATCTTGGTGTCAGTTGTTAGATAACTGGAAGTTTACAATTTCATTATGATATGGTGAGTGAGAAGAAAGAAAGGGAGTTTAAAACTAGTTGATTGAATTTAGCTAGTTTAATTCTAGTTGATGTCCTCCTCTGTATCAACTCCAGCAAGGATTTCTTATTCCATTTACAGACCCCGGTTCTGCCCAGAAATATGGTTTGCTGCACTGGCAGATAGAATTGGAGCCCACCATCCTACTGAGGGAGGGAGCTGGTACTTGTGGTATCATCTTGGGAGAAGGAAGAGAGAAGATGCAAAGTTTTCATATTTTTTCAATAACTTTAGAAAGGTTTGGTGACGTAGAACAAAAAAATAAGTTTAAACAGACTCATCCTGTTCTTGTCTGGCACGTCTACAAAATGTTTTTGCCCCAGTGTGTAATAGTGGGGAAGCAACAACTTCCCCAGACTTTCTCTGAGGCAGAGCCCTGTTCCAAACTCTTTGCTCTCCGCTGGGTAGAAGAGACATGGGTGCCTGTGTTTTCCTTTTCACTAAAATACTAAAATACTAAATACTAAAAGATCAAGATGCAGAAGAACACACACACACATATATATATGTATACATATATATAGCGTAGAAAAGAGTGTACATGAGAGATTTTGGGGCTATTGCCTCCAGAGGTGCTACCAAATTACAAAGGCATTGTGCTGTCAGCAGGCTAACTCCTCTTTTGGTGAAAGAACCTTGTTTTGTTTAATTTGTAAGCTGGGTGGCTGTTTGGTTTTGAAGACAGCAGAGAGGAGCTAGTGCTTCTCAGCCCTTGCACTCAAAGGACATAATAGAGAGGGATGCTGATGGGGATTTTAGCTCAATCTGAACAATAGGAAGCTGTGCTTCTAAGTAGTGATCCCTGATTTTGTTCCCAGTAATGATCCTAAAGCCAGGGCAGAGTAGATGATGAGTGTGAAGTCCTGCACAGCCAGAGTATAGTTAACTTTCTTCCATATATGCAATGGGGAGATACTGCACTCTTGCATATAGTTAAAGCTTTTCTTCCATTTTGTGCAGAACTGAAAACTACGTATTCAACTCCTAGGTCTGACTCTTAATCGCTGTATCCTAAAGAACAGAATATTCAGAGGGATAAGGTGGTAAAAGGCATGTTGGCACTCACTGAAATATGTCTTTCCAAGTCCTATGATACTCATTTGTTACTTCGTTAAATTTGTTACATTTATTTAGCCCATAAATTTGAGAAGAAAAGGTCTCATCTTTTCCCCACCTTCAGCAGCAAGCTGTGTTTTGTACCTTCTTTCTCAGGACAGGCAGTGCAGAAAATGAACAGAGGAAGGCTTGAGTTTGAGTAGGAGCAGCCTGAACATCTTCAAACTTAATTAACTGCTGAATTAACGTGTTTGTTGGGCAATTCAGACATAATAGATCCAATTATGAACTCCTCACACATTTTTGGGCTACATGGTTGAAACTGTTATGGATAAATGCTTATTTTAATTCCTTCCTTTTTTTCTTCATGTTGTTAATCCACAGTATATCTTCACAAAACTCAAATATATTTTCCTCAAAATGACTTGTCTGCAGTTTATTTGAAAATAGCAATGCTTCCAGAAGTTAGTACACATTTAAATACAGAATTAAAGGCAGGAAAGGATTAATAGACAGGACCCAAAGAGAGAACTTGTTTTTTTACCCATTCTGTCAGGATAGTCTGAGATACATAATATCTCTCCCTGAAAACCTTGATTTGCTTGTATCCCTACAATGTCACAAATGCAACACTATTCCTGCTACAATGACAAATGCATCTTAGAATTCAATTTTCCTTGGCTTTGATAGGCAGCGAATAATTGAGGCATAGCCTAGTAGAATTTTTGTTGTTTGGATTCAATTGTATGAGGAAAACAGGCTTCCACTTCAAAGTAACAGCAGAATATCTGCAATAGATCTTAATATCAAAAGCTATATCATTATTTTTTCTCTAAAATTAACATTACAAAAAAATCAGTGAAACAAACAAAAAAAAAAGTAGCTTGTCTGAATTATTCACAATATAGTTACTAGTAATGGGTGTTGTACAGAACTACTCAGACATATGTTATACACTGTTTAGTCTGCTTTTATAGAGACATTGCTATGAATTAGGGAAACGTTTTAATCTGAAACCTGTTTCTTATACTGACATGATAAAGAAATATTTTTAGGTTAATTCTGAACATCTAATTTAGTGAAAAATAGAGGACACTGTGCAGTGTTTTCAATATCTGCAAGTACTCTTTAGCCAAAACAGTCAGCAGGTGTTAATTTACTGGATAAAATATCTGTCACATCTGTACAAGTAACAAAAAGTTTAGTACTTGTGCATATATGATGTTTCTTCCAACTCTATATAAATATACAACATGAACTGGAAAATTGACGACATGAAATGTAGCTGTTTTCTTTTTCATTAAGCTAACAGCATATGTTGTCTCCTCCGTTTTTCTGAATTAAAAACTCACTTCTTGATCTTTGCATGGTATTGTAGGATATACAAAAAAACAGTCAACTTGATATTCCTCCTGATATTTCTTTATTGATTTTAAAACTGAAATCTAGACAGGTTAGGGTACTGATTTTCTGTATGTATCTGGGAAAAATATTTAGCTGTGTAGGACTCTGTGATGTTATAATTAATGGTAATGGATTTTTGAGT
The DNA here is from genome assembly GCA_013400855.1 of Buphagus erythrorhynchus. Lineage (NCBI taxonomy): Eukaryota > Metazoa > Chordata > Aves > Passeriformes > Sturnidae > Buphagus > Buphagus erythrorhynchus. The sequence goes on from VZTT01047094.1 coordinate 16,355, forward strand.
AAAGAATCTCATAAAAATTTTTTTGCTGTCAAACTTCAGGACGTGAAAAGGAGCTTCCAATCAAAAAATAACTTTTGTGAGACCATGTGTTTGGGCTTTGAATGAGTAAGAAAATGCATTTCTGCTTACACATTGTCTCTTGTTAAAGGGAAGACTTAGGGTAGGGAAGAGCAAATATCCTTGTCTGAAGGTATTTTCTTTAGGTTAGTTACATTGTGCCAAACATGCAGAGCATGAGGAGGATCTTGGTTATTGTTCTGAGCTTGTTGTAGGTGGTACTAGAAACTACCAGATTTTCAGAGGTGGTGTTTTTCACAAGCGATATTCATGCAAGCTCTTCAGTGCCTGATGTGAACTGGCATCAGGAGACCTGTCCCCAAAAGGAAGGGACAAGGAAAGTCTGTGCAACAAAAGTTCCATAACAGTTAGAAATGAGATCATCCTGCTTTGTTTTTCAATCTATACAGAGAAGGTAAAGGAGAGCAAGGAAAACCCAAATATTATATGGTTCTTATGAAGGCTAATAGATAAAGCCTTGTCATTCAATGAGAACTTAAATTGCCTGAGAAAGAATGACTTTCAAAACCAGTGTTATCCCAATATAGGTCAGTGTACTGATACTTTGATATATTTTGAAATCTCATTGCATTTCATTGAAAGCTCATTTTTTATTATGCTAAATGAGGTTGAAGTTTCACATTGATAAATAGGCTCCTTCCATTTGGCAGAAAGAGAAAGATTAATTTAAGAGCAGATGTAACTTGGACTGTGTCCTGTGGTTTTTTTTACTTTTTCTTTTTTTTTTTTTAATGCCGATCCAATATAATTAATCAAGCCATCTTATAACTTCAAGTCAGACCTACAACAGCTCAAAATGCTATCATTTCTTTCTCCTTTACCATCTGTATCCACAAGGTCCTATTCAGCTAAGTAACTGCCACAAGTCTAATACTATCGAAGACAGTAGGCAAATAATGTCTTATTTATTTCTTTGTTCTGTGTGGAACACTGCCTTTTCCTCTGTAAGAGGGAAGCCACCAATATGGCCCAGCTGAGATCAGAGGCTACCTCCTACCATAAGTGGTACTTTGACATCCCCTGTGAATAATCCTGTCCTGCTAAGAGGAAAAAACTATTTAACATTTTGTTTCTATGGATGATGACTGCAAAAAGCATAAGAAAATAAGGTTAAAATTTTGTTTTGCACATTAACCTTTCTTTCTCATTAATTGCAAAAGTATTTTTCCTTTTAAATTTAAATTGAAGCATGGCTTTTTAAAAATTCTGACAATCTTTGTGTGTAATTTCTGTGAATATTTCAGATTTTCCTGATTCAGGGTGAAAGTTCACAGTCCATTTCCATTCTATATATTGATGTGTATACCAGATGCACAAACACGATACATGTGGAAAACCCTCATGCCTTCTTCTGTATTCTCTCTTTCTAGTCTGGATTTTCTGAATTAATTTCATTGTCAAAACACTTAAAGTTGTTGCCATGTTGGCAAAAATCCATCTATGCTAGAAATATTTCCTTTTTCTCTTGTGTCCCTCTGAGTGGATTTTCAAAATAGCCAGGGATGGGCAGGAGACAAAAAATGGCAAAAGAAGTTATATTTTCCAGGTCAATTTCTTACACTGAAAAAGTGAAACTTTAATTGCTGTTTTTAGAAACTGTCAGCTAAAAGTAGTGTAAAATTTATCAATTATTTCAGTTGATCTCTGCCTTCCAAAAAGTAAAGTTTAAATTTTAAAATTTTATTTTTTCATTTAAGATGATTTTACAAGAGAAATAAACCTAAACAAAATAATCAAATTGAAGAAAATAGGGTCTTATAAATCATTCAAAGCATACTTCTTTTTTCTTCTTGGAATCTATTT
>VZTT01047103.1:0-41289 GCA_013400855.1 Buphagus erythrorhynchus
CAGCAGGGTCAGCCCTGCCAAGGTGGGAGCTTTGCCTGGGCAAAGGAGCTCAATGAGTGCTCAGTGCTGCTGAGCCATGGGCATCATGCTGCTCCTGCTCAGCTGGGATGGCCAAGCCCATGGAAAATTGAGCTACAGCCCGTTCTGCCTGCTGCACAGACTGAGATATTCCCTTGGGCAGCAGCTGGGGAGTGCCTGGAAGAGGTGAAACTGCCTCTAAGATGATCTCTTTCCTGAATCTGGTGGTCCAAGGGCTGTCAGTGCATACAACAAAGTATCTTGTAGGTCTTGGCAAAAACCCAAGCACAGCCTGGAGACTCTGGCTTTCATGATGGAGTGGGCAGTCAGAAGTGATGGGCTCTGTGGCACCCCGAGGCACCTCTCTGCCATGTCCCATCACACAGCAGGCCTGAGTCCCAGCTGTATCCCTCAGACTCTAAAGCATTACAGACTTGCAAACCTCTCAGCACATGAGGTCCAGGCAGGGGGAAGAGCTGCCCAAAGACACAAGGCAAAGGCTCCCTGTGGACTCAAGGCAGCCAGAGCAGGGGGGAAAGGCGGCTGTGGAAGTACCCCAAACAACGGTCTCTCTGTCCAACGGAAATTAACTTTAAATCCTTCAGAACAGTATGTCTTTCACCACGTCCATACTCTGCTGAGCATGATAAACTACTCCCCTTCTTTATTAAGGAATGAAACAGAAGTGGAAATGGTGCACACGATAACTAAAGAAGTTATTTAAATAGAAAAATAATCACAAAAGGCTGGATTCCCACAGAGGAGCTGCCTCACATCACACTCTGAATTTCACTCAAACACTGGTGATTTTTCTAAATGCTGAAAGCTGCTCTGCTCCCATCTCTTGGTATTGAGCACAGATATTGTGCTTCGATGTTGCCCAGTCCAGATTGAAGGGGATAATGTCAAAGATGTAGAAAGAACTGAACTGTTGTGATCCTGAGAAAATCCAGGTTCCTCCCAGGTCGGCTTTTCCTCCTAGCAGCAGCTAAGCCATTAGCTGTCGTCTCATCCCAGTGGCTGAGTTACTATATAAATTCCTGTTCGCTCCTTGGCAATAGCAACAGCTTCCTATTTTGCTGGCAGCAATCCAGGGGAAATTCAAGCTGAATTACAGCCATTCTTCAGAAAATAGGCCAAATCCACGAAAGCAGGACACACGACCGCAGACGTAGAGCTCGTCTTTTTTTCTATTTATTTCATGGCAAGAAGCCCCGTTGGCTGAAAATAGCTTATCTCTGGAAGTCCCCCTTTCCGTTCAGGACTGCCTCTCCTGGCTGCCAGCCAAACCATTACCACCTCAAAGAGAAAGTTCATAGCTCTGGCATATCAGCCCCACGCTACAGGACGTGCGGTCTGATGTTTGCACCGATTTCTCTCTGGGAGCTGGGAGGAGATGGGGATTGTATTTCTGTGCATGAGCCAGCGAGTTTTAACTCCTTTCCTGCACCTCCGCTGGGATGGGTGTGCTTGGGGCTGTACCCCAGCATCGCTGGTCAGAGGAGTCACAGTAGTGTGTATACACGTGCATGTATGTGGATATATGATAGAATAAATTGTTCTCTGTGAGGGTGGTGAGGCCCTGGAACAGGCTGCCCAGAGCAGCTGTGGATGCCCCATCCCTGGAAGTGTTCAAAGCCAGGTTGGACAGGGCTTGAAGCAATCTGGTCTGGTGGAAGGTGTTCCTGACCATGGCAGGGGGTTGGAAGTAGATGATCTTTAAGGTCCCTTCCAACCCAGCCCAGTCTAGGGTTCAATGATTTGATGCTACATTATGGGGGTGGTAACACAGGTTGGACTCTGTGAGCCAGGGTCCCTCCAGACTCCCATGACAAGGTGACAGCTTCCATTTCATGCCAGGTCCATGTGAAGAAGCCACTTTTTTATCCAAGCACCTCTGTCCCCACAGTGAACCCTTTCTCCTCCCTGTGTACCCCACAGAATCTTAAATACAACTGGGAGACACATCACCATCCTGGCAGACAAACAAAGTAAGGATTCAAGAGAATAGTTGAAGATAAGAAGGATGTGGCAGATGGTGACACAGAGGAAGGAAGTGATAGCAGAGTTACAAACCACCAATCTCACCATCTTTATCTTCCTCACTATCATCAGACCATCACTGAACCTGAGGAGCAATGATGCATTCCAGAAAACAGCTCTCCAGGGAGGACTGGCTCCTTGTTGATAAGAAGCAGGGAGGCTTATCTCCTAAACCCACTGTGACACCTCACCCTGGGCCCAGTTTATCAAATTAAACTCATTACCTTTGAGGACTCATTGAAAGGAGGTGGCAGGAGAAAAGTCATGGGTCAAGGAGGTAAGGCTGCCATCACCCTGCAGTGCTGCTCCTGGATCAGCACATCCTTTCTGGCACGTGCTGAGCATCAGTGGCTGGTGGGACAACAGCACCTGGGAAATCACCACCAGCACTAAACCATCCCAGAGCATCACATCAAGGAAGCAAAGTGACAGAAAGAAGGGATGCTCTGATTTCCTGTGAGGCTGTCACAGGGCTCTCCGGTATATTGCACCTACAGCCACACCACGCAGGGCTGTGCTCGCTGGGAGAGATTCCTGAGAGAAGATGGTTTGCAAGAGCAGGTTTCAATACAGCAGAAAAACAATCTGACTGTGCTCATGGGAGAGCCATGATCGTAATCTGCCATCACCCAACCTCTGTACTGTGCCACAGCCACATACAGAACTTTGCATGTGCATCTCTTACTGCCACAGAGAAATAACCAAGTCCTTTCTGTGAGGAATTTTTAAAACGAGCAGTTGAGCAAAATGAAATTTCAGCCTTGAGCACTTTGCTAAGGCATTCAGATATATACTTCAGATGCTTCTAATTTTTTTTTCTTTTTTATCCTTGATTAAACAAACACAGGTCACCTCAGGTGGTGCCTCTCCTCCTTCTGCAAGGACCTTTGGTACTGTTTATGGGCACAGGATACAACACGAAGCCCTGGGTAACAGAAGGAGAGGGCAGTGAGGCTCAGGAAGCCTTTGAACAGCATTCCCATGAGATGCTCCAGATGGGATAACTATCAGCTCGTAGGGCTACGAGGAGGGGCTTTATTGATTTGTTGGGAGGAGAAGAGGTTGGAAGAGCTTATGTTATTTCCTACTGTAAAATTTCCAAATATTTTACCCAAATGTTCCTGCTTCTTCCTGTGTTTGTGCATCCTGAAACTCACCTGGGCCGGTAGGGGGGGAAAGGCCACCAGACTCCCTGAGCAGTGGTTGCCTGACTAGGAGTGACAGATTCTCCTGTGACTACTAGCACCTAAGCTCTCTGCAAATGCACCAAGTCCCTACACTCTCCATCGATCTCCACCTATCCTACCGAAGAACCCCTGGCAACAAAATGCAGTGCCATGAACAAAAGACAAGAGGAGGTGCTAAAAAGAGACCCAGCACGAAGTGCCAAGCCTGAAGAAGAGGTCAACACTGACATTGTAGCCCCTGCCAAAAGGACGAAGAGTTAGAAGACATGCTGGAAACTCAGGCAGCCACACAATTCAAATTTAAATACCATCATTTGCCTTCAAAGACTGTCAGTGATGGGACAGCCAGACAGACTTGCAACTGCCTGGGACTCCTCTGTCCCAGTCCCTGCTTATGCACTTGCTGTTCTCATTTGCTTTCCAGACTCATTCCCCATCCGGGTGCCATGGTTAACATCATTTAGCCACCTAAGCTCTCTGTCAGCATGAAATTTCATTTTAATTAAAGCTTAAGTTTGGGATGCACACATGAATGTGGAAAGCTGCGTGGGCTGGAGTGATGATAAATGCCAAGGAGCAGCAGCACTGCAAAAGTGATGTGGGTTTTAGGAAGCAGGCAGAGGTCAAATGCTGCACCTGAAAGGAGGGATTACAGAGGGGCATTTTAAGTGACTTTGAGCTCTGAACTTGAGCTTTGCCCTGTGTTTGCAGCGCACTGGGGAAATCAGAGCCAAAGCCCTGTAAGCTTGATCTTCAGGGGGCCCTTGCAGGGATGCTCAGTGTGTCCTATACCAAACCTAAGGAATCAGTCCTCTCCCTCCTGAAATGTGCATCTTCATCAGAAAAAACACTTGTAGCCCAAAAGAGGTGCCTCTCCAGTATTAACAAAAGAGATGAAAACTCTGTAACAAACAGGTGATTGTAAGACAGACTGTTAAGAGACCTAAAAATAGGCTGGGACACCTGAAATATCCAGGAAGGCAATTCAATTTATCTTACAAAACCTCATGGCATATAATGGCCCCCCAGGAGACCCGCTGTAATACCATAATAACTTGTTTATGTCACCCAAATGTCCAAGAGGATATTCCATGGGGGTGTGCATGCACATGGGATTGTGCACCCCATAAGCATAGTCAGGCAGAGAATAAAAGACAGGAGAAGCAAAATCTTTAAGACGCATGGTGCAAGGCAGGAGCATCCACATGGAAAACACTGTCAGCAACTTCACAGCCCTCCCCACCACGAAGCAAAATAAATAAATAAAGAGAACTGCAGGAATTAGCAGTGAGGGTGACAGCACTGAAGGAAAATGAAAGCAGAAAGGGGGGTAAGAAAAAAAAAAATCCAGCCCGGCTCGCTTTTGTGTTCTCGCACAATGGGGCACGTCAGCTCCGGAGCCTCCGCAAGCCATCACCCGCCATCTGGCACCGGGCTGGGCCGCTAATGGGAGGCCCCGGAGCCCCAGCTGACTCCCAGAGCCACAGGGGAAATCAAGCTGATGATCTCCCCACATTAAGCCATCTAAATTAATGCAGATGCGTGGCCCGCTCGCGAGAAATTCGGCTGGTGAGCGGCGGCCAGGAGAGCGGGCCGAGGCAGCTGCGGCGTGCCACGAACCCGCAGCCCGGCGCTGACTTCAGCGGGGCCGGGGGCTGCGAGCCACCCCGGCTCATTTGCAAGACAAATTGTTGGCGAGGGTTTCTGGAAGCGCTGCCCTTTTCATCCAGTGCTGGCAGCTCGGCTGCGAGATGCACAACCCCGGCCAGATGCAAATTCTGCAGCAGCGGGGACAGCCCAGATTAACTCAGACCATGCTCTCAGAACCAGCCTCATTAACTAATGTCCCTGTAATGCCCTAATGGAGCAGACTGGCTGGGAAATTACTGTGCATGGGGTCCAGGCAAAGCAAGGGATGGAGGTGTCGATGACAGTGCTCTCCCAAGGAGCAACCCCGATGGTTTTGGCAGGGTGGACCCCAGAGGACTCAGGTCCCAAAGGAACATTTGCAGCCATGAATGTCTGAATTCCCTAAGCACTGTGGTACTGGACAAGGGTGCAGAGCCTGGCACTGAATCACAAGGGAGAAGTCAGTGCTGGTGGAGCAGAGGGCTGGCTGAGCACCTTGTCAAGGATGTGAGCTCAGCTCCAGCCTCTTCCCTTGCCAGCTGTTGCATGAAGCTCAAGAGAACAAACCACCGGGGCTTAAAGATGCACAGTGCTCTCAAGGCTTGGAAATACGTGCTGGAGCGGGCATCTTCAGCCAAGGGAGATACACAATCCCTCCTTTTCCCCTGCACCTAACATGACTGTGTCTCCAAAAGCTCCCAGGTGCTACCCTGGGGACGTCTGGATGCTGATCCATATCTGATGCAAGTCAGAGGTCTCTGAAGAGACTCAGCTCTGGCTGGAGCAATGCAAAAGGATCTGCCCCCTCCATCTGGGTGCAAACAGAAAAGTCAACCTTCAGGAAGGAATTTTGTTTCTGCCCTCCATCACTGGCTTTATGGAACTGATGGGAACCCAGTTCCTGTAAGCAGCAGTGGCACTTATCAGTGCCAAAAAAACACCACATACCTCCCTAGAGCAAGCTCAACCAGCAGAGATCTCCTGGGAATTGCTGCGACAAACCTCAGACCAAGCAAAACCCAAACCTTTTAACAACTGAGGCACATTTCAGCCTCCCCAGGTCCAGCTGCTGTTGCACAGCCCAGGGAACCTCTGGGGGTGGCAGTGATGCCTTGCAACAAGCAGGTATTTGGGGATCCATCACTGTCACTGACAGCTGAGATCCTGCTTACAGCACCAAGGGTAAACTCGGACCCTTTCTAATGACTTTGGATTCATAACCTATTCCCACAGATGGAAAACTTTATTCCCAAATGCACTGAGACCCACATGGCAGCAGCTTGAGTGATTACAGTCTCTGCTATAATTTGCAGGGAGGCAGAAAAACCCTCCATTTTACCTAAAGGGGAGGGTGGTAGCATATGGTAAGCGTAGGTTACACTCAGCCCCAGGAGCAAAGCTGCAGCCCTTACACAGCTCACACAGCCTCTGAAGCAGTTCAAGGTCCATAATATCCCACCAGAAGAGAAGCAGAATTTTTGCTGGGGTAGGAGAAGGGGAGAAAACCTCCCCATGTAAAATTTGCTTCCAAATTCAAGCAAGTTGAAATAATCTGTTGGTAAACACAAAGCACCATTGGGGTAACAGCTGAGTGGAGGCTTATATTAAACAAGCATCTTCAGATGAAAATATCACTCATCTAAAAGGCATCACTATTCATTCATGCTCAATAAAACACAAAATGGTTACAGATAGAGCTGATGGAAAATGAGAGAGAGAAATGGAAGTAAAGGTAAAGCTGCCAGGCACGAAACAGCACAAGAAGAAGAAGAAAAAAAAAAGAAATATCACTGTGAAGAGGTTGATTTAGCATTCTGCTCTAGGAGAAATTTCAAAAGCAGGTTTTAATATCTGATAAAACTTCACTGCTGGTTGCCATGCTGCCTGACAGAAGCACAGAAGGGGACTAATAGCCCTGGCATGCGACATGATAAAACATTTTAAGCCGCATAGCTTCACTTGGACTTGCCACTTTTAAGGCCGTTTTACGGTTCACTGCTATCCCTCAGTGTCCTACCAACAACCCCTGAGCATGCACAAGCTCTGCTCTACCCACCAGGCAGTAGCTTCCCCCAAGGATGAGTTTTTCCAGCCTGCAGATTATCACAGGTAAATATTACCATTTGGCAGCATTGCTGCAAGGAACTGCAAGGGCTGAGTGCAGGGCACCCAGGCTGGTGGCTCTGGTCTTCTCACTAGACATCTGGCTCCTCTGGGGCTCTCATCCCACTAAAACAGGATCCCTTCAAAGTCCTACATCATCCAAACTCTTCATCTGCCCAGCTGGATGCTGCTGAGTTGGCATTAACAAGAGACATGGGGAGCTTGGTTTGAAATACACCTCTGCTTTATAGATGATTTCCCAATCTAATAAAGAGACAAAACATTATCTGTCTTCCCTTCTCTTATTTCCCAAGGAACAGCAAGAATGGAAACATCTTTCTGCCTCACCAATAAAACTTTTATAACCCACTTCCCTGGTGGCTTCTGAGCAAAGACCCTTTTCCCAATGAGAAGCTTGGGAAAAATAGGGAAAGGAGAGGCATGATCTGTATTCACAGCCCATCCTAGCTCAGGTGGTGGCATGAAACACTGGAGTCATGCCTGGATGCAGGCAGTAAAAATACTCCTTTTCCCTGGCTGCCCAGGGATTGTTCTTGCCAGGTAATCCATGCAGAGTGTTATTGGATACAGCACAGGAAAAGTACCACTACCAAAACTTAAAAGCTACCTGGCCATTTGAGAAAAAAAAAATACAGGCAACTGAAAAATAAGGCAACTAAAAAAACAAAGGCAACTAAGATGGGCTGTGTTGCTGGGTCCGAGTCCTATTTTGTTTAGGGGAGGTTTTTTTTGGCAATGAACTGGTACCAATTTTATTTACTGGCAGCCATCCTGCCTTTTTCGGTTTGATTTTACAGTAAGAGAGGAGTGGAAAACTGGGTGAATTTGGGCACAGACGGGGCAGGTTTACCTGCACATCCCTCTGAGCATAGACCTCTCACTTGTAACTCTGTATTTCCAGGACTGCCAAACTGCTACAGGTGGTGTATGGCCAAAACAGATGAGACTACAAAGTAGGCTGGAGATACTTTAAGGCAATTAAAAAAACCCACAGGATTATCAGCACACAAATACATCAACAGGTAGCACTATTTCCACACTGTATTTCCAGCTGGAAGGGGAAAGAACCAGCAGAAAATAGGCTGTCTGCAAGCAATAGTATTTCTTGTAGTCTTCCCTGTGATGCCCAACACAGAATAATACTTTATAAGCAATCACGGAATCACAGAATGGTTTGGATTGGAAGGGACCTTAAAGCCCAACTCATTCCACCCCCTGCCATGGGCAGGGACACCTTCCACTATCCCAGGCTCCAAGCCCTGTCCAACTCCGTCCTGAACACTTCCTGGGATGGGGCAGCCACAGCTTCTCTGGGCAGCCTCTGCCAGGGCTTCACAGAGAAGAATTTAATCTCAAAATCTAATCTAACTCTGAGCTCCTTCATTTTAAAATCCCTGCGTGTGAGAAGGGGCACAAAACCACTGACTCACATCACAGCTCCAGGACTGCTCCAACTGAGAAAGGACAGGATTGGCCAAGGCAGGCGATTATAACAAAGCCCTAATTAGAAGGAGGGACAGGAAGGACATGGAAAGGGAAAAAATATCCAAAGCAATGTGCTTAACTATCCTGGAGGAGCCTTCCTTGTTAATCTGCTACTGCCTCCATCTACACATAGGTTATCTTTTAAGATTGTTTCTAAATCCAGCAAACTTTTCCTGACCATGAGCACAGGGTCAGGAGAAGAAAGGAGAAAGCAAGCTACTAAGGAGGAGAACAGGAACCTTTTTTTTTTAATGACATAAATCAAGCCAGGGAAAAGACTTCATGCCCCAGAAGGCTGGGTTACTCATACATTCAATCATAAACTCCAGGAAGGAGAGGTCTTTCCTTTCTTTCTGCAAAATGCTTTTTTTTTTTTTTCTTTTCTTTTTTGTCAGGAACGGTTTTAATTAGTGTGCCCAAAGCTTGTGAGCAGCTCTGGGAGCTGAGAAGCCTGCTCTGCTAATGGCCTCAGAGAAAGCCAAGCACCCCAGCAGGATTTGTCCCAGGTCCCAAAGCTCATCCCTTTGGCTCCACATACCTCCTTTGGAGACACCATTACCATTTCCCTGCACTTCTTTAGCCCAACCAATGATAGTAACTGCTCATTAAAGCAGCATCTTGTTTAGAAGAGCCCACACCTCCTCCCTCTACATTAAAACAGCAACCTGACCTCAATAAAGTATAAAACAATTAACTTACTAATTAGTCAACAAATAACTGTTTCACCCAAGTAGACACCAAGTTGTTAGGAAATCTATTGGCATTTCCACTGTAATTTCATGCTTTGCTGATGATGAATAAAACAAGGTTGAAAGGGACCTATTCACGTCCAAAGCACAATGCCCAGTGGCTGTAAGATAGTTAGTGGAAAACTTCCTCAGAAGAGCCAAATACTGGGACCAGAACCACTATCTGGACAATGTCACCAACACCACAGCAGCACCAAAACCTGGCAGGGACAGTGTGAGGGGCCAAAAGGAAGAGGAGAGGCTGAGAAGTTCTGCCTGCACTTCCCAATCAATGTGTGGGACAAGTTCATGCATTCAAATGCATTGGGCCAAAAAACGCCAACATTTTGCTTAAAATTATTCCTTTAAATTCCCCCAGCCAGCTCCACCATGGACAATACAAATCCTACTAAAAAGCCCTATTTTTTAGACACATCTCCGTGTTTATTTGTCCTATGGTCAACAAGCAAGGCCATCAAAGCCTGCCCTCCTGCAAATGTGTGCAAATGTTAATATAAATGTCTGTTCTGGTCCCAAGGATAAAAATTTGGGTCTCCTAGATGCCATCCATTTCCCTCTTTCCATGCCATCCTCTTCCCATGTCAGGACATGCTTCCTGGTTGCATTCTGAGAAAGTAACAGGGGAGATCTGAATGTTTAGTCCTGACTGGCTTCGTGCCTGCCCTGGGTGTGCAGGCTGGATGGGAGCCCATCATGGGAAGGGACAAGGACACAGCCAGCTCTGAAGTTAAGTCTGCACAGTCTTGGATGAGCACACACGTGTCCAAGGATGTTCAGACAGTGATGATAATACCTAAGGGGCAAAGCACACAAGCTTCTGTTTAACAAGATATACCAGAACTTAGCTCTGTGGTCTCTTTCCTATCTATGGATGAAAACCACCTAGAAAATGGGAGCGAAATTTGGATCTTGTACAGTGAATCACCAGGTGCCCTGGCCTGTCAGCAGGCACAGTCTGTCTGCCAGGGGTACAACCAGCCCACACCCTGACTTCACAGCTGCTCCCTGGGGAGGGCAAAGAGGCTGTAGACAAGCTGTTCTTTTCATACTGAAGCACAGAGATAATCAAACCCCATGGTATGGGCCTTATGTAGGGAAAAAAATGAGTCACAATGTTTGGATCAGTGAAATATTCGGCAGCCACACACACAGTTCTCCCCATTCAGGCACGGAGCTGCTGTTTGGTTGCATTTAACCCAAAAGACATCACCTTGTGGTTCCTGGAGAGCTTCTCAGAGACCTTACACACAACACATCCAGGTCAACACATCCAACTGCCTGAAGAGAGCCCCTTTCCACCCACACAACATGGAACACAGCCCTTGCCTTCCTCTTAATCCAACACACACCAGCGTTGGAAAAAATTTGCATGTTAGAACAATTAGATGTGAAACATTACATGCCTTATCTCAATGATATTACATAATTGGATTTGCAGCATACACAGATAATGGAAGCCGGAGCTTCCAGCAGCCAGAAATATAAATCATACACTGGATTTTCTGCAGTTAAAGTTAGGAATATTTTAAGAGGCCACAGCAAATACATTGTTTATATTAAGAAATTGAATCATGTTATTAGGCCCTCTGTTCATCTAGTAAAATCTTTAAAAAGCTCATAAACTTGTTACTTTATTAGTTCAGACTTATTATATGTATTTGAAGCAATACTCAGAGGTATTGTTAAGCTACTGCAGGCAAGGGTTACAGGCCTTATGTATTTTCCTTTTGGTAGTACCAGATGTGTTGGAGGCACTGGCTGTGCTGAAGGTTTGCTGGGAATCTCAAAGCTCAGAGCAAGCCCAAGCAAACTTTCATGTGTGTGTTACTGTTCACTGAAGACCACCAGCACATTTAGTGCACAGGCAGCTTTGCTTTTTCCACAGATAACTTTTCACCTGCCTGCTCACCCCTCTAACTCATCCTTGCTCAGGAGGAGAAGCCACCTGAGGGCTGCCATTGTAAACTCAGCTGTAATCCTGCTCCAGAGGTAAGGATGCTGGTACTTCTTGCACTAATTAACCCAAACAAGTTCCAGCTCTGCAAAACCCATGGAGAGTGTGCAGGACCCTGCTCTGCATCACCAAAGCACCCACAGGGGGTGTGCAGAACTCCAGTGTGACACGTGTATCAGGGAATCATTTACAGAGCTGCTCTCACAGCAATTCATCTCCACCATCCTGTTGGATCCAGATTTATGCAAATAGCTTAATGTGTTAATTTACATATTTGATGAATATGCATTGTCGCACCCATAGAAATGACAGCAAACATCCTAATTACCAGCACACAAGCCTGATCAGGCTGCAGGATGGAAGGAGCTTGAGAGCTGTGCCACATTTTTGCTGGCTCTGGCTGCTCTGTGTGCTGGCCAGCTGCTCCCCCTCATCCCATCAGCTCTTGATGTGCCCTGTGTATCAGGGCCCTCAGATTTTGCAGGGGCAGGTCAAAGACCTCTGATCCCAAAAGCCTCCCAGTATTGCCAGCACATGTGCTTTGATCTCCAACCTTGCAGTCGCTGGAGTTCCTCCCCAGCCCCACTTGTGAGGACCAACAGGAGGACCCTGACTTATTGGAATAAACAAACCCATCCCTGGTGGCTGCAGAGGAAAGCCTTGAGAAGGGACCCTACAGGATTCTTAAACATCCATGGAACAAATTCACAGAACACCAAAATGAGGGTAATTTTCTTATCCTTTGGCAATCTTGTAATTTTTAACCCACTCTGCTGATTTTTTGGGGTTGGATCTGACTTGGGAAAGCTGAAGGCTATCCAAAGCAGGATGTATTGAACACAAGGACATGGAGCCTTATGACCAGCCTCCACCATGAGCACCCCCAGCAAGCCAAAATCACGTTCCAGAGTCTCCAAGAGACGTTCAGGACCCCACTAAACCATTCTAGGCAGCAGTGCTCCATGGGGGCTATGCTTCGAACAGCCACTCTAACACAGGCAGAGCTTCACACCATCATCCCATCACCATGGAAGATATGCCCAGCCTGAAACCTGCACACCGAATTTGGCAGGCTATGGGGTAAAAGGCTCTCCCCACACTGCCTCCTCCATCCCTCTGATTTCCCTGGGCTCCCTCCTCCTGGAGCAGCTGTGCACCAGGTGAGCTGGCCGGCAGGAAGGCCAGGCAAGGGGCCGGCAGGGAGGCTGGGCAAGGGGCTCACAGCCCCCCTGACCCCACAGCTCCTCTCCCCCCTCCCCGGTGCCTGCCTGCCTTTGAAGCCTGGCTAATGACAAAATGACATCCTGCTCCCTCCACCTCCCCCTACCCACTAACGGGGCCCCCTCGCCTGACCTTAAGGTGTGACGGCTCCTCAGGTTCAAAGTAGGGAGAGGATGCTCAGAGCTGAGCCCCGGGGGGGTTGAGGGGGGATGAAGGGGTTGTGGTGAGGAGCCCCACATCACCCCACACTTCAGCTTTCCCCTCCGACCTCTCCTTGCTGCTGGCTGAGGCCATTTTGCAGCCTAATGGACATGTCAAACCACCACGTTTCTCCTTCCACTGCACCCCTGAAAGGCTCCAGAGATGGTTGATTTTCTCTGGCTCCTTTTGGCCAGCTGAAACCTCAGCAGATTCAATCATTACACTGAGAGATTTTACCTGGAAATCAAGCCCTTTCCAGGTGATCAGCCACCACAGCTCCCTGTGCCACCAGAGCCTAAATTCTTTATAAGGTCTAATTACTGATGCAGACAGGCACTGATCACTCATCAGCAGCGTAGCAAAGAGGGATCAGATGAGAAGCAGCTCTCTATTTGATATATCATTAAATCAGATTTCCCTTACCTGCTGCTCAGCTCAAACACTGGCAAAGAGAGACAAGATTATTTCTTAAAATGTTTCCTACCTCCTCTTTAAAAAAAAAAACACAACAAACCACTAAACTTGAACAAAGCCCTCCAAAGCTTTCCAAGAAGACAGGGAAAATATTTTTAATCTCTCCCTCTGCAGTTTAATATCAGCAATCAGTTACCACTGGCTCAGATTTATTTAACAGGATGTACAGCATGAACAAGCAACCCTCTACTATTAGAAGCTGGGGATGCAAAATCTCCATCACTGGCGGCTGCAGCCATCGTAAAGGCCATTAAGGGAGCTACTCTGCCTAAATGCACATAATCAGCGAATTTATGGCCTGTTTCTTCTGCTCAGAGAGGAATTGGTAGAGGCTACAAAGATGTGTGATGCTGACAGCTTACAGGCAGAGCTGGTGTGCAAGCTCAGTAACACTCTCTGCCCCAAAAGTGCAACAGTTTGGTGCACAAATGTGCCCCACACATCTCACAGCAGCTCCATCACACATGTGCACAAAGCTGCCCCCTCCACTTTAATTGATTCCCCCAAGGGCTTTGGGATGGGTTTTATAGTGCATAACTAATACTGATAAGCAGGCGTGATAAGGTAGTGTTATTACCCAACTAATGGGTCACTTCATCCACAAATACTTTCTAATTTAATTGAAAACAGGAACATGAGCTGCAAGCAGTCAAACCTCGGATATCATCTGCACCAGCGTCCCTGGAAAATTTTTTGCTCTTCCCTTCCCACCTTCAGTAGCTGATGAACCACAGCAGATGTCACAAAACCGTGTTTTGTGGCTACAGATTCTCAGTTGAAGATCTCTGGATTCAATTCAGCCACGCAGCAAGGAAGTGCAGCTCCCAGGAACTTCAAAGAGAATTGCATCCATCACTTTCAGCAGGGCTGAACTGGCCTTTGCTTATACCTACCTCCCTAGGTCTGCCCTGGAAAGGAAATTCCTGGAATAACTTTCATGTGCTTAACCCTTCGGAAATGGTAGGCATTAATAAAACCCCTCCTCAGCATCCGCTTGCCTGGCAGAGGTTGGAGGCCATCCACGCCTGATCAGCAGCGATGTTTGCAGGTCATTAGCAGAAAAACATAACTCTGAATTTCCATTGTGCTGGAAAAGAGTGCATTTCCAGTCCCTCCCGAGGACATTCCCGAAGAGCACAGCTACCATTATGCAAATTGCTTTAACGAGAGCCTGGCCTCCTCTAATAACACCTACGGGACCTGACAGAAACATCAGATGAACTTTTCAGTTACTGGGGTACTGAGGAAAAGCACATTGATTTCAAATTCAGAGAATAAAGTCTTTTCTCCATTTTCAGTTGGTCCAGTACAACCTCTCCTCCTCGGGGTATTTTTCCCTATTCTCACCAATCCTGTCCCAGTACCATGGGATGTTACCACACTGCAGTGCTCTAGCTTGGCTCACACTTGGAATCAGACCAACGTGTAAGGCTGGAACTGAGTATTATTAAGTATTAGTGATTACATCTCCCCCTTGTGCCTGCAAATGCTGCGAGAGGCTACAAACCCATTTCTGCCACTGTTTAACATCAGAAGTTTACTTTAACTGGGAGAGGCAGACTTTAGAGCAAAACTAAACCCAGTCCAGCAGCAGAGGGCATGGGCTTGATGTGGTAAGAGAACCAGAGCATTGCTTGTGCTGTGGGTGGGCACATGAGTGAGCTCACACCATGAGTGCACACCTCATTTGTCAGAAAACACTGGGTTTTGCTAAACTTTGCAAATCAAATGCTTCCCAGACTGTCTGTAAGTGCATTTCCCTTCATTAGCACTAAGATCAACAATTTAGCAGGAGGCAGCTAGGGGATAGCAAGACCAATCCAAACAGTTTTACTTAAATTCCATCTAAATGAACCCAGTTTTCTGGGCTTTTAGCAATGGAGGGATAATGTATGCCTATTAAAGAGCATGTCAAAGCCCCAGTCACACAGTCTGGGCATTCAGTTAAAGCGAAGGTCACAGATCTGTGCCCTGGGGCCAGGGGAGAAAGGCTCAGAGGAAGAGGAGTGGCCATCTGGTCCCTCGCTTATGCAGAGGTCACTGCTTTCTGTCACCCCCCCTGTGGCCTCTGACTTCTAGGACTCAAAGAGAAGGAAAAAAAAAAAAGCCAGGCATGATGAAAGTGGGGCCCTGATGTGCTGAGACAACTCGCTAAAAGAGCCCTAACTAAAAACAGCCTCATGCTCTGCGTGGTTAAAGGGACAGCTCTCCCCTTCCCAGTGCGTGCTGCAATGCCAAGACCTGCACGGGTGCATTTCTCCACACGTGGAAAATAGGTGGGATAAAATAAGGAGCATGGTAAAAGCTTACCAAGCCTCCAGCAGGCCTAACAGGGAAGTGATGAGCCTTTTGTAATACACAAATACAGCAGCAGCATGATTGGGAGGGAAAGAGAGGGGAAAACCAGAAGTACAGCCTGTTTGCAAAGCTCTCTGAAGTGCCAGATACTTGCACATGCCTGAAAATCAGATTGATGCTATTCATGCCCGCCGTGCTCGTTTCCTGCTTGGCAATGGCATGTGCACTGAATCGAATCCACTAATTGTTCCGTCTGCACCACGATTTGCAAACGAGATCGCTTAGGAGCCAAAAGAAAATAAATGAGGTGTTTATTAGAAGGAAGGCTGATTTCATATTCTTCATAAAAGCAAAACAGCTCCAAAGCTCAGTGCCATCTCCAGCCTGCCTTTCTGGCTGAGATGTGACTTTGAGATGCTAAAGCTTTTATTCCTCTGGAGATACTTGTTCAGCATTCAAAGCAGAAAGGCATTATAGCAACTCTGCCATCTATTTTCAGAGTAAACAGGTTTCTTATTCATTAATTACATGGGTCTTCAGATTACACCCCAAATTTCCCATTACCTGGACTCTGTGCAGTTTGTTCCCTGCATGCCAGCACACTGCAGACTTTTTATCAAGCAATTCTGCTTCATTTTAATCTGTGATTTATCTGAGGGCCCAGCATCGTTGCCTGAAGGGTATTGTTTAAGTAACAATACTGATGTACACATTCCCACATCAAATGTCAAGGGAGAAGAGGGCTGCTCCAGAGGATGCATGGGCTCAAAGGAAATCATTAAAAGCCACTGGCCTGCAGAAACTAAATTGTATTTGAAAAGAAAAACTAACAACAGACAGGAAGCTACTGGCAACCAGGCACGACTTAGGAAAGTGACTCTGGGGGGGAATAGCTCGGTTTCCCCTTACACACTCTCATCATGGCCCAGATTTCTTTCTTAGGCAGTGACAGACACAAATTTAAATTCCAGTTCATACACACAGCCGCAGTGCATGGATCGGTGTCGTTTGGATTTAATTCTTGTTTTTCCCCAAAGTGCAGTGGCGTCACACCACGTCCCTTTGAGGCAGCAGCAAACCTGCCACCGCCCGTGGATGGAGCTGGGATTTCACCAGCCGTCCTCGCTCCCCGCCAGCTTTGAAGCCACTGGAAATTAGTGCAGCCCCATCAAAAGCAACAACTCCAATTAAAAGCTGTTGAGAGCCTTCCCCACTTTATATCCCAAATGTGTTCCTGTTAAAGCACACCCTCGAGCAAGCACAGATCAATCTCCGGAACGCCACAGTTTTGTGACAACAGGAAAAAGAGATGCTTCATATTTGCTGACTCTGTCTATATTTGTTCAGGAAAGAAGAAATATTTATTTCTAGGATGTGATCTACATTGCAATGCACTTAGAAACTACTTTTAAATTAAGGGAAGGGCTCAGTGCTATTTAAAAGTGAATCGGTGCAATGCAAGGAGAAGGCAAACCATTAGTTTGGTCAGAATAATTTTAAAAAGAGCTAATAAAGCAAGACATCATTATCTCATTCCAGCTGCTCAAAAAACGTCAAGAGATGCTACTGACACTCCAAGGATGGAGGCAGCTTCCAAAGGTATTGTGCAAAGAGCCCTCAATCCAGCAGAGCAGCAAAGCACCTACACAATTTACAGCTGAGAGTAATGCCACCAAGTGTTGACTGTGTGGCTCTGATCCCAGAGAAGTTAACACTTCTGGAGACTCCAAGGAGATGGGTACTACAGCCCCTGAAAAGCCCCAGGGTGCTGGCAGGAACCCACACAGATGCCACTCTCCACAGACACATCATCTCAAAGAGTTTCCAGCTCTGTATGTACCTGTTCCTTGAGGGAAAGGTACATTTTAGGGAAGTATTTGGGGCAGGACTTTGAGCCGCACAACATCTCTTTTCCTCCAAGAAGCCCAACACTTTAGCAGATCTTCAGGAGCACGTGGCATAAAGCTGTTAGCACCAAGCTCTGCAGCACTCCCCAAAATAAAGGAGCTACATAGGTGCTATTTCCTTAGGAAACCAATACAGAGCAGAGGGAGAAAGGGAGGATACCCTCATTATTTGGCACAACCAGACTTCACTAGCAGGCAAAACCACAGCTACTTTAAGTGCACTGTTTTGTTCAAAAATCAGACTGTTTTACTTTGCAGCTCCAGAAGTCCACATTCCTGGTTCACAAAAACGATGAACAATTAGGAGTTCACTCACAACTGACACACATCAGCACAGCTGACATTGCCTGAGCTGGGCCAAATTCAGGAAACATCCCACCTAAGAACAGCCAACTAACAGGCTCAGCCTGGATTTACAGGTTCTTCAGCCCACTTCAGGTTGTCCAAGATAAGCTGCAAGTCCAGCAGATCTCACAGATCATCTCTCAGAACAATACAAAATACTCTCATCTTTGGGGAAGAAACTATTTCCAGTGTACCTCCCACTAAGGAAGGGACAGAGGAATTAGATGCTAATTCATCTGCAAATATAATTAAACCTCTGCAACACTAAAACTTCACTGTTAATTTAGTTGCAGGTCCATGTCATATGTGCAACAAATCATAGACAGGCCTATTAATTTACAACTTTACGTATAATATATTCAGAACATAGCATAAAATGGCAGGAATATAGGCAGTTCCATCTAAAACTCTGCAGTTGGTAAATTAAATCTATTTGCAGCAAAGTAAATTGAAAAACATACTGAACTTATTACTGTGTCTAGTTTAATATCTACAAATGGGTTGGATTTCTCCAGGTGAATATTAGCCATATGCACTGAAAGAAATTTGGCTGTTTCCATCTCTCTGCTCACAATATTTCTCTCATCTTGAAGGGGCTAATCAACCCTGACTGGCACTGGGCTTGGGGTGAATAATGGGGCACATAAAAGTTTCAAAATTGGACCTCCAGACCTTCATAGGAATTAGTACTGTATTTTCAAAACACATCAGTGCCTTGTAGTGACCCTGCAAGATATCAGAGGCACAACTGGAAAAACCAAGGTGTTTTGGTCTTCACAGAAGCATTTAGATGTTTTCATACCCAGGGGACCATCAAACATGCACTCAGAAAGGTCAGGGATGTCCCACAGGCTATTACAGCTGAGACCTTAGGACACAATGCAGAGCTGAGCAAAAATCTGAGGAGGAAGAAAATACTTATGTAAAATCTTTCTTCCACCCAAGACAGTCTCCAGTGGTAGGATCCCTTCACTCCCGAGCCAGCAAACCCAAAGACAGATGGACCAAATGCCTAACCAAGACATCCAGCCTGAGCTGTGCAAGGATTTCCTAACTTTAGAAAGAAAATCCAGACCAGTACATGAGACTGTGCATGAATTTCATTTCCAGAAGAAAAACATCCCCTTCCTCCACCCCCACCACACTGCCCCTGCCTAATGGGCTTTATTTAAACTGGACTCACCAACAGCTCTCCCCCCACCCCCCTTAATACTTTCAATCCATAATGCCTGAAAGGCTCTTTCCCTGGACCTTGCACGGTTTATAGGGTTAATTGAATGCACACTGATCTACTAAGTGTCCATAAGAAGAAGCACCATTCTTTAAGATGTCATTTCTCCCCCAGCCCCCTCCCTGGCCCCTCGGACAATGCTGCGGGGCTGTGCCCGGCCAGGCTTGGCCCCAGTGAGGTATTGTTCCCCTGCCGGGGGGACCTTTGGAAAACAAAGCAAAACAAAAGAATCCCTCACATGCCTAAAAAAGGAGACTTCATGCCAGAGCTAACCTTTGAAGATTTATTCCCCGCTGCCCTTGTGACCCAATTCAACCTCCATTACTCAGGAATTCCCCAGACGAGCCCCGAAAGGCAGGGATGGAATTTCGGACTTTCTAACTCATTTGTTTGTGCAGGACAGGGTGGTCTGGCAACCCCAGCCAGACAGGGAACTTGTGTGCTGGGAGAGGCTTTATATAAATATACATCTGTATTTATAGGTACTTTAGGTATTATATGTAATGATCATGACGATTCCCTCTCCCTCTGCTTAAAATTGCAAATCCTCACCTTGCACAATGTGACTGGATTGTAATAGGCTTTTGTGGTTGCTTCCCTCAAGCCTTAGAATTCACTGCCTACTTTTGGGGCTGGAAACTGGAGGGGAAAAAAATAAAAAGAAAGAAAAAAGAGAGGCTCATCTACATTATAAAACTGAAGCATGTTTCTCTTGAGAATATCTCTAGTGGGGTGAGAACATGGGAAATGCTCTTTTGGGACATCTGCTCCAAAACACCTCTTGCAACAAAGCCTCAGGAGGGCTGTGGGGTGAGTGTGATCCACGATGTGCTGGGCTGGGCAGATCTTAATGCAGGGCCAAGGGAAATGCCCACAGAGATGTGCCTGTGTCTGGCAAAAAGTCAGAGAAACCCTAAAGGAAAGATATAAGAGCTATAAAGTCAAGACAGACCCACCCCAGGAGCATTATCTCTGCATCACTCTTCTGTCTGCAGATGGCTTTCCCAACAGCACCAGGGGGTTGGGGGAAGCAATTCAATTTACCACTAAAAACTTGGAGGAAATAGCTTGGGAAGGAATCATAAAAATGTCACATATGCCTAGTCTCATTAGTGCAGCAAGGGATGTGTCCCCCCTGGCGTGCTGAATGCAAACCCAGACAGAGAGTGTGATTATCCCAGGTCCAATTCAAGCCTCCAAGTTCAAGTCCTGCTCTGCTGGGTGGTCACAGTCCATGGAAACAAGGCTGTCACAGCCACTGACATCTGGGGCAGGAGCTGCACCCTCTTTTCAGGGTCCACTTTCTCTCCCTGCACAGTAATGTGTGTGAGCTTTTTGGCCCGTATTTTGCTCAGGGCTCACTCATCAGCCATGGTTACTCTTGGACCCTTCCTCCAGGATGGTAAGGGGGATTTTGCATGCCTCAGGTGCTGGGAACAATGAGGTCTCAAACTCTGGAGGAGGGGGGAAATTCTCTCCTCATGGGTAGTGGTAGGTGAAAAAACCTGGCTGGATGGAAAATAACTGCCTGGCTCTCCTGTTGCCCACCAGCCATGTTTTGAAAAAACAGCTACAAGCTGCCTGCAGAATTCCTCAGTTTTGAAAGAGCTCAAGCCAAGGCACCTCTGCCTCAAGTCAACATCTCCCAAGGTAGAGGGGGACCTCTCCTGGGAATGCTCCCTTCTCCAGTCCCACTGCATTGTGCTTAGTGGAGGAAAAACAACACTGTTAGAGCTGCTGAACACCTCATAAAAATTGAGAATCCAACAGAGGTTTATCTACAGGAGACCTCAGAGACATTTGTCTTGATGAGACAAGGTGCTCCACACTCCCACAGCACAAAATACTGTTCCAAAAGACATGACCCTGCCTACCTACCTACCTGGGCTGTAAGGCAGGAGCACTGAGCTCTCATAGGCCATCAAGCCATGACATGAAAATATTCTGGGCCAAATGGGAGTTTATATCCTAGATGTAGCTCTTTGGAGAGCAGGGAGTTGTTGTCTGCTTGCAGCACCATCCAACGTCAACAGCTAGCAACATCCTGCTCTTCACTTACAGCACCAGAAAGATTTCACCAGCTCGTGACACTCACAAACACAAAGTGTTAAATCACTGAAGCTGCTTAAGTGCAATAATTAATGATCTTACTGCCATTTGTGTGTTAAAAAGCATCGAATTAGAATGGGACCTTTTGATGTTGGCTTTGAATGAGCACGAATGACTCCAGCAGAGCAGGTCTGAATTCCTCCCCAGGCAGGGCACACAGCCTCATCAAGAGACTGCAGGCTTTCACGCTCCACATCAGCTCTGCAGCACAGCTCTGGACTGTCTCAGCAGCATCCCACCCCTCCTATTCCTTCCTGTCCCCTCTGAAAAATGACAGTGATACCGTTCACCTGCTCTGCTGGCCCTGCATGAATTCCCTTGCTAATCTTGGTGTAGTCCTTTGTAGATGGAGGGCTGTTCTTGGCTGGAGCTGTGCTGATACAGGCCAGCTGGAGCTCTGTTCCATTAAGGGGTAGGTGTTGCTGGGGTCTATGCTCAATACCTAGGAAACAGGCTTGAGAAATGAGGTTATGCACACAGCATGGTGCTGCACGTGAACTAGTAAAAAGAGCTTTACTTCTGCCTAGTTGCTGCAGCCCTGAGTGACTGCCTGATTACTCTATCTATATACAGTAAGGCTACACTGTAAATATGTCAGCATGGTGTCAAACAGACCTCAGAAGTGGTAAGTACAAGGTGAGACTCTGGAATGTAAAAACAATCTCCCTTTTTTGCTGGTATCTGCTAAGTACATTGGCTAAATGTCTAAACTGTTATAGGCAAGAGCTTCAAAGTGACTGTCGCTCAGCACTGCACATCTCAGTGGATGCAACACAGCCCTGTGCTGGCCAGGGAAAAGTCATCTGCAAAATTCACTATACCATTATCCCAATCGTTTACAAAATCACAGCAGACACACCAGAAAGCCTTCTGGATTTATCCTAAAACCTCTCTCCCTAGGAAAGGCTGCAGAGGCCCTTGAATCCCATCCAGCCAAACCACCCACGCTAAAAAGCCCTGTAGACCTAAAATGCAGAGACATCTCCCAAACAAACACAAAGTAGGCTGAAACATCCTCACTAAGCAAAATTCCATTAAACTCCTAACCCTCCTCATTAAGATAAATGAGGTCTGACTGTCACTTTAACTTGCCACCCTTTCACTTAAAGCTGAGAAGGAAGCAGATGCTTAATTAACATCCCTCATGGGTGTTCACAGGTCTCAGTGTAAGGAGGAAGCAATCTGCTGCTTCTTCAAAATCCTGGGTTACATTCTCCATGCACAACAGCAAGGCACGCTGCTGAAGTCCCTGGAGGAACAAAACTCCAGGTGTGAAATTCGGGCTTTGCTAGGAGCCCATCTCTCACCAAGGCAGCCCAAGTCAAACACCTACACCTATCCCTTCCGTGTGGTCTCTGCAGCTGTGGGTAAAATTAAAGATCTGCTGGTTCTTAGCCAAGATAACTGATCCACTCCAGTTACAGACCCAGGAATGGAGTATTGTACAGACAAAATCCCCATACACTAATAGATGTGCAGTAAAAATAACCCAAACAAACAAATAAATAAATAAAACAAACCACCAAACCCCCCAAAATCTGTTTTCAAAACTTTTTAAATATCAAGGGTTTAAATCACTCATTTGAGGACCAGCAGCTACAAGGTGACTCTGACAAATCACAGAACCCAAACAACAAATGATGTGTATACAACAAGGGGAAAGCTTCAGTCTCTTTTCAATCCTGCAAAGACAACTTGGATTTAACACACTCATGAGTTTCCCTGGGAACTTGCATCTTCCAGTACTACTCACCCAAACCTCAGGAAGGAATTACTACAAGGAGCAGTAAGAAGGAATAAGAAATCCCCAAGGTGCCAAGACTGTCTAAATAAATCACTCTTTGAAGAGCAATTCAGCCATTCTTGTTCCCACCTGACAAGACACTCAGTGACTTTTCTGGTGAAAAAACAGCAAGTCTCCAAGTCAAAAAGAGCAACAGATTAGACCCCTTAGGAAAAAGATAAAATGGACTATTGGCTGTTAAAGAGTCCTTGATTTAAGGAGGATGGGATTGCAGTTCAATTTTATCAGCTGTTCAATAGGTACATTTAGTGAACCACATTTCTCAACTCAGGTAGGAATTAGCATTAAACTGTGAGAAAACACAGCAATTTGATATAAAAAACCATGACTGGAGCAAAGTAGGATAGAGATCACTTTGACCTCCACAACACCATGGAAATTTGCAGCTGAACCCATTAAGAAGTCCACAAATACCCTGGATTAAAATCCCAAAAAGTCACCTTTAAGCACCACCCCCCCTTTATTTTCCATTAAAAACTCCTGGTTGTGTAAATTGGATTCAAATGAACGTATTTACATTTGCAGTAGGAACCTGAAGTCAGGCTGTCAAAATGTCACTCTGTCACTCATGTTTTCATCGCAGCCCGTCACAACACGGAGATGTTTCGCTCCCTGCCTCGACAGCCTCCTTGGACACAAGGGAGTGAGTGGCAGGAAGGAAGGACAGCTGCTGGGAGGGTGTCTCATAAGGATGCTCTAGTGGAAAAGTGTTATTTGCCTGTG
This sequence comes from Buphagus erythrorhynchus, assembly GCA_013400855.1. Taxonomy (NCBI): domain Eukaryota; kingdom Metazoa; phylum Chordata; class Aves; order Passeriformes; family Sturnidae; genus Buphagus; species Buphagus erythrorhynchus. The sequence continues at coordinate 23,503 of VZTT01047103.1, forward strand.
AATTCTGGCATGCCGGGCTCTTATTGTTGTTGGCTTTCAGCCAAGCATTGCCAGGACACAAAAAGTCAATTTATGTTGGGATTTTCATTGACTCGCTGCCGCTTGTTCCTCATGGTTTTGGGGAAACTTACTATGGAAGCTGGCACTGGCTAAAAGAATACTTACTTTTCACGTAAGTATTCATCCTAATTAACAGCATGCCAGGATGGAGAGTAAATTACAGCAGGACAGGATCGTCTTAACTATGAAAAATAGTGTATTATTAATCTGGGACAATGAAGGATTTCAAGGATTACATGATTCCTCTCATCTTCATTAAAAAAAAGCCCCTGAGGAAAAAACCAATTCTCTAAAATCAAACAGTTTAGAGCCATAAAATCCCACTCTTCTACATGAAGTTTCTGAAGGCAGTAGAAATCTCCAGAATGAAAATAAATCCCAAGTAGGACCAAGATCTACTACTCGAGGCTCAGCACTGAATGGAAAGCATCACTAAGTTATTACTTTCTGTTCTGTAACAGGATGCTCATGGTACACTGGAAATGAGGATATTTGCATCAGTCCCTTCACAAGGACAGGGCAATGATGAAGAAGAACCTAACCCCATTTCTTCTGGTTTGTGTTCCCAGAAGAGTTCTTTCCAGGCTCTCTCTCCAGATCTTTTGGGTAGCATCTCCCAAACATTTTGGAACCAACTTCAGAAAGCAAGTCAGAGATGCACATGGGACGGTGTGAGACCAGCATTGTAGAGAAGACACACACAACCCAAGGGCAGAAATTCACTTCTCTTTTGGCTACTACCTGACAGAGATTCCTGCAGGAAGAAACATCCAACTGCTGCCTCTCAGGACCCTGGTTTCACTTGTCTTCAGGAAAAATACCACCAGTGCCAGAATTGCTGTGATTGGGTAAGGTTTTTCAGCTCCTGCCTAGTTGCTTACCATGCCAGAGCAGTCTGCTAGCCTTCCTGGGCCCTATGCTGGGAAGAAAAGCTGGAAAACAGGATGTTTACAATCTCCAAAACCAGGACACAACCCATATTATCTCTTAGGAATCACCTCTTAAGCACAGATTCTGATTTTTTAAATATAGCTGCTCCCAGAGATGGAAGCACAACCCATGTACTAGAATATCCCATGTTTAGCTAATAACTTTTTAAAAAATAAAAAATACTTATTCTCAATATCTCTATGTTGCTCTTTTCTCTGAACCAGCTGTTTTGGACCCTGTCAGAATTTGAAGCTTGCATTAACCAGAGCTGATGTACTAACCCATCAATTCTGCACTCCTCTGAGATGTTGCCTTCAAGCTCATTATCCAAAGCCTAAATTGCCAGGAATTAGATACCTTCACTCTGCATATCAGCAGGAAGAGGGGGAAGAAAAAAAAATCAAATACAATTTACAAGCCCACAATCTAATTAGGAGAAAAACTTCCAGTCCTGAAGCATTTGTCAGTTTTTCATCCTGCAAAATGCATACTAATCCCCTCTCCCTGCCTTCTGCCTGGGATTGCCATTACTCCATGCTTCCACAACATGCCAGGAATGATCAGCATTAGGCCTTCCTAATGTGTCTCTGAAACAATAGCAATTACAGAGTCGTCCATTCATATCTAAAGGCTTACAGACTACAACTTCCCTCAGGAGGCTAAAGACATTTCATCGAAGCAATTATATTTATGTAGCATTAAAGTACTTTCTTTAAAGCCACGGCAGTCACCTTTTTGCATTCGAAGCAGAGCGGTAACGAGGAGCCCTCTCACCCCATCCAAACTCCTCCAAGCATATTTTTTGCCTGCTTAAAGATTGCTAACACACACACACACCTTGGGGGTTTTGCTGCCTTATTTTTAATGTTATTACACTCCTTTCCCCAAGGGATCTGACATGCAGATTGGAGCCTATTTACATGACAAGGGACCAGAATGGAAGAAGCTCATCAGTTTATTCAGCTTTCCCAGCTCTCATCATGTCATCAAGGACCTTCTGATGTCTGGCAATGCCGTGAAGCCCCAACTTCCAGGATTTCACAGTTCTGTCAACCTTAGCTCTCGTTATGCTAAAAAGCTAGATGTTTTCAAGCTTCTTTTTTTCTCACAAATCACAAATGCTGGGAACATTTTTTAAGCGCATCAGCTAAAAGTCAATGGGCGACCTAAAGGAAATAATAATTTCTTATTTTTTAATACCAAGAACCCAGAGTAAGTGTTACAATTTTGGGTGTGAAGAGACAGCTCAGACCAGGTTTTTAACACTGGAAGCTGTCAATACAGAACATCATTTATTTTCCGCTCTTCCACCTCACTTCTCCTACAGGAAGCAAAGCAGCTCCCTAGAAATATTCCACCTATGAATTTCACAGCATGCCTTGCAAAATCAAAACGCGAAGCCTTGGCGTGACGTCTCAAATCTCTGCCATTCAACAGCTGATCATATTTTCCCTTTGAGCCGCACCAGCTGCACTCCACCGGCACGCCTGGCTCGCGCGGGGCTGCCTGCGGCAACTTTGGCATCCCGGCTTGAAAAGACATTTCCTTCCAAGCAAAGGCTGTGCCTAGCTCTGGTACGCAGGGGGGGATTTTTTTAGTGCTTGAAACACTAATAAGAGGAAGGGATTCCTCGTGTTTGGCCAACATTTCCTTGGATCTGGGCTCTCCATCTTCCTTGCTGAGCTCTTTGTGTTGGAGGGCAAGAGCCATCACGTCTCCACACACGGGTGCTGCCCAGCTGGTGACCTCAGAAGGATCTCCCTGCTGTTCTCTCATGCTTTTGGGGCAGGGAAACCACCAGCCTGAATTTTGAAGCTGGCATGAAACCTCACCCCATCCCTCCTGTCTCCCTGGGTCCTGCTGCGGATGCTGTAGGCTGGACCGGCTCCTGGCCGCTTTGCCACGCTGCAGCCAAGCGCTGTCCTGGCCTAAGGATGAACTTGTTGCCATGGCAGGAGTCAAGGCATGGAGGCGAGCGGCAGCTCGGAGTGCCGGCTGCTCCGCCACAACGGCTTTTTGTTGTTCCTTTCTCACAGTGCGCCTGTCCTCTCCCCGTGCTGGAGCAGCCTGGCAAAACCCAGCTGACCGTAAAGCATAGTAGCACCGTGGCTGAGGGCCCAACACTGCTTTTCTCTGCTGCAAACTCTGCCTCTTCCCTGCCTGCTGCGGGGCACAGCATGGGAAAGCAGATCCCATGGCACAGGCGAGCGTCCCACTGCAAGGACGGGACATAAACGGGAGCTGAAGTTTTGAGGCAGGAGCTCTGTCAGACAGAGAAGATTTTAAGAGAGGGTAGATAGCATCTCTCCAAAAGGAGGCTGTCCCCAGCTAATGAATTTCCTCACTGCTGCTGGAATGTTTGTACAGGACAGGCTTAGCTTGGCTGCCTTTTAAAACTCCCTTACAGCTTTGATTAGCCTTGCTAAAACTAAGGGCATCTCTCTTTCACACACTAATTAAGGACAGGCTCAGAAGAGGCCGGTATCCCTCATTGCTGCAGATTTTAACAAGAAGAAATACAAAGGTAGACTTAAAATTAAAAGCAATGCTCCTTCCTGAGCAGTGGTTTCAGTGCCTTGGAGATTACAAGCTAGCCCCGCTCTGCGTGTCAGCAAGCCTTTCCAAAATAATGAGCTTGCTTCCGTCCCAAGCAGCTCCTGTTGCACTGGAGAAATGAGCAGAAAGGTATTATGGGCTCACACTCACCAGATGGATGTCCTGCTTTGTTCTCCGCTTACTGAAAACCCTACACATACAGTTTGGATTATCTTCATTGTAATTCTAATCACCACCTCTCTGTTAGGGAAGGAGGGAGAAAGGGAGGGATCCTTGCCTCTGTCAGGAGAGCTAATTAAAAGTTGTGAGTCATCCAGACTTCTCCACACATTGGAAATGCTTTTGGAAGATCAGGTAATCTCTCATTCTTGGGAGAACCTAGTTAGTAAAAGAAAAATTAAGCAGGCTCCCCTTGGGCAGGGAGCTGTAGGAGAACAAATCCATTTTCCCCACGGGATGCAGCAGTGTGAATCATCGAGGTGCTTCAAACACATGCAAAGCACTGTCTAAAGCAGAAATGCTCATACATGTTCCCCAGCACAGCAACACCTCCTGTGCACCTATACCATGCCGGCTTTTAAAACTCCTTCTCTAAGAGGCTTTTAGATATCAACATATATGGTGCTGGGACTTCTGTTTTCCCATGAAAGAACTTCTGACTTCTCTCTGGTTCCCGGATGGCTGGTCACAAGCTCAAAGGTCTCGGTAAAGTCAGAGCCAGGAGGCTCATGAAAATCGACAGCTGGCAGCGGCGTGAGGTCCACGCAGTGCCCCAAGTCCTCAGCCCCGATTAGGCACAGAGCAATCAGCACCGAGCAGCGGCCCCGAGGCACCCGGGCTGCCCGGCCCCACCGCGGTGGGAAGGAGCTGCCTGTGCTAGTAACGAGCTCTGACAGTTTCAAGTGGGGTGAGGGCCCCCCGCAGCAGCTTGGCAAGGACAGCGTGCAGGCTATGGGCCCCTAAACCCAATGGGCACGGGGACATCTGGGGAGGACCAATGCTACCATCCCTAATTCCTAAAGATACACAGTTGCCTGAGATCAGTAGCAAGATCCAGGCAAGGCAGGGCATCAACCAGCACACACTGCTTTGGCCAAACAGCCAAGTCTGGATGCTTTAAGTGTAGCAGCCAGACTCTGTATTTAGGATTTTGACCAGTCCCTGTCATTTAGAGGTGGTGGGTGCTTGCAGAGCTTGAGCCCTTGTGAAGGTTTACAGCATCCATGGATGTCCCACGGGACAAGAAAGCTGTTTTCTCTTTGGTCATGAAAAAAAGCTTTAAAAAAAGGATTATTTCTGTTGTCATCTTTCCAATGGCCAGTCCAGAATGTGAAAACTATTTCTTCTCTTTCCCCTCCCTTTTTTTTGAGAGACAGTTCAAGCTGACCCCTTGGGGCCCTGTCTCTTCTGAGCATTAGGATCACTAATGAAAGATGCAGTCAGGACTTTCCCTCCCATCCCACGTTGCCGTGGGAGACTCTGGTGAGCTGGACATGGATGCTGCTCTGAGAAAATAAAGTGCCTTGGCAAGTCCCCTCCCCTCGGACAGAGCTGCCATGCTGGGGCCCAAAGGGATGTGACTGCACTGCTTGGCCGTTCAGGGCAACATCACCACAAGAGCCCAGGACAAGAGTAAACCTCTGGACTGAGGCTGAAGGTCCCATTGCCCTCTAGGGAAGATGCTGAGCTGCAGGGAAAAATATGTTTGTGGGCAAACACCACCAAATAACAAGGGGAAATGAGACAGACTGCTGCTTCCACCTGATCATTTTGGAGATTTGCTCAGTACCATAAATCTGCTTGGATTCAAATTCATTTAGGCTTTGCTTCATGGTAACCCCTAAGGCCCTGGAGAACCTCATGGCAAAAGAATGCTCCAGCCGATGTTCCTACCTTTCTACACAAAGCACATTCAATCAAAAATAGACACGATTTTACCAAAGCCATCTGCAAACTAATTTTAACTGGCACAGCCTGGGCACTGAGACATTTGAAACCAGCCCATCCCAAATACATATCAGCCCTGACTTTTTGTTGTATGTTAAGGCTTAGGAAAACTTGAATCACACTTTTGCAATGCTTAGTGAAACCATGAATCCAGCTTGTGCAGTCTTGGTTTTCCTTGTCCTCCTTTCTGAATCCATGACATTCTCCTGTGTCCCTTCCCTTTCTGACACCTCCAAATCAGCATTCCCCTGAATCTCAGCAAATAGTGCAACCCTTGGTAGGGTGAACTATGGCTCGGGATGAAAATGGGCATCCATCCTGCCCACAGAGCTGGGCAGGGAATGCCATGCACTGCACTCAAAATCCACCAGGCAACCTCCAAGATGAGCAAGGCAACTGCAGAAACACAAGCTCCAGCTCCTGGCCAAAAATACCTCATAGGGATCAGCCATGACTTGACCTGGCAGGTTTGCTGTCCCTGCCCTTCCCAGGCACAGCAGGCAAGAAAATGCTTGGTTTTTCCTTGAAGAATAAGCACAGAAGAATCGATCAAATGCAGCAGAGTACAATGCTACAGCTGAAGTATGCACACACTGAACTTTTCTGCTACTGCAACACTGCCATTCATTTACACACCAGCAGCCTAAAACTATCTCTTTTGTACACCCAAATTGATCCTCACTCTTAATTAGTGCTCTCAGTTGCAGCAAAATTTCATTTGTTTCTTCCAAATGTGGCCTGATCCATTGTCCCTCTCCCTTGACCTGTGAAAATTAGTCATTGAGCTCAGTGACAGTGGTAAGTGCAAAATGCAGCATCAAAGGGACATAATGGGGCCTCTTAGGACTGACAAAAAAACACCATCAATCAAGGCATGCTCAAGAGGTGCCAACTTACTGAGGCATGTGAGTGGCAGGAGTGAGGGCCCTCCCTCAGAAGGCGGGATGCAGAGGGATGTATGAGTGCAGGAGAACCCCCCTGCCCCAAGAACTGCCCCAGACACTCGAGCACTGCTGCTTCATGGGTACATGGTCTCTGCTCTGTATGTCCCAGTCCCAAGCATTTGTACACCTGATTTCCAATGGAGGTTACAGAGATGCACTTTTCCAGGCTGCTCCTTAGCTTGGAGAGCAGGAATGGAGCTCATCTTTAAAACGCTCTTTAAAGCTCTGCTTTAAGCTCGTCTGTGGCCCCTACTCTGTCAGGAGTGACGTACAGGATGCACACCAGGTCAGGGGGGAGATGTCAGCATCTGCTTTTCCAGAGCTAACACCAGAGTCTGCAGATTCACAGAGGTAAACACATGACACTGTCCATCTAGCAGCACCTTGCACTGACCCCTTCTGTGATCCCAGATTCCAGCTAAGGGGGAAAATATAAACTGCACAAACAGACCAGAGAGGTGTGGTACTGGGGAATAATCCCAGGGGTCAGCACCCAAGAGACCTATGGACAAACCTGCACAGGTACAAAGATAGGGCAACCCTGCAGTCAGTGAACCAGCAGCAGGGCAGCTGAAAGGGTAAGGGATCAATTTTAGCTGGTCTGGCAGAAAGAGTTTTAATATCAGAAAACCAAAGCAAAGAGGTAAATCTCTTCGAAATTCCAGCCTCAGTAGCAAACAGTGTGTTTAAACCCTCTCCTGCAAATCCATGTCATTAAACAGAATAACTTGGACTCAGCAAATCCAAATGACTCTCACTTTCAAGGTCCTGCATTCAGAAGCCCACAATGGAGAACAATGAGGTGGGGAAAAAGCCGAGGATCTTGACGCCGCATTCAGGGGCCATCTGGTCCGGCCAGCACAGCCAGTGCTGGGAACGGGCAGCATCGTGGGTCGAGATTTAATCTGAGCCACTTATTGGGTGACCTCAGGCGAATCGTTTGACCTCCTTTTGCCTCAGTCAACCCAACTGTAAAATTGGGTTTAAAGCAAGAACCTCTCTGAAAACCATATGCTGTGCCTAGGAGGAGTAGGAGCAGACTCCCTTCCCAGCAACAGGGCTGCCATGGCGGGTAGAGCCAAAACCAGAGCGGAAGAGGAGGTGCATAGAGCTCAGATCCAGCATCCCTTGATGTCAGGAAACTCTGGCTGATGTCTCTCCCAGGTCCCATCCTGCCAGCTCTGGGAAAGCAGCTTTGGCACCTGTGCAGGGACTCACAGGAGGGATCTGTGAGGTCTGACCTCACTCATACCACTAACTGCACCCAAACATTCAAAGCAAGGTCCTCAAATCTCAGTCTCAAGAGTTACTCACTAGATCAAGAGCATTGATTGCTCTGGTCTAATGTCCCCCAAAATTGATTCCTACTCACAGTCTTGCCAATGAACAGTGGCAGAAAAGCAGCTCCTCTCACCTGGGCCCCAGCCTGGCCCCAGCACTGTGCACCCCTTGGAGAGAAGCAACAGCGCAGATGAAACACCATGGCCAGCTAAGCTGGGTCCCTGATAAACACAAAACAGCAGCTTGGCCCCCCAGGTGTTCACAGGAGTGTGCACATCCTGGGTTCAGAGAAGGGAAACTGAGGCACAGCAGGTGCATGGATGGCCACACCATAGCCAGCTAGGACCCTTGTAAGGCAAAATGAGAGTGAAAGCCATATAAGTAGAGACTTGCCCTCCTGACTAAAATAATACAGGAGAGTGGCCCAATACTTTGAGGAGAGGCTGGAGCAAAGCAGCAGGCAGAGGGACAAGCAGGGTACAAGCACACAGGGTGGGGCACTGTGCTGTCCCCACAGGACTGCCTGTGCAGGTATCACAGAGCTTTAACCCATGTTAAATAAGAAGCAGAACTGTCTCATACTGCAGGTGCAGGCTGCAGAGATGTCAGAACTTCCTCAGCTGTGCTCCAAGAGTTAATTGAGACAAATAACTCAACAGTGCTGCCATTAATGAAATTCTTCTGATATATTTCCCCTGAGCTTTCTATAAATGACTAAGTGACATTACTGCCTGCAGTGCAAACCCCCTATATGAGAGATAACGCTGCCGGAGCTAAGGTTGGCGCATCCACGTTAGAAGCCTTGGAAGAAGTGCAAGATGATATTTAAATAACTATCACACTGCTAAGAAATGAGCAGCCAAAAGAAATATGGTCTTATAATATGCTCAAGTCTCAGGATGAATCCTGGCTGTTACATGCAGACGCGAAATGCAGTGGGTGGTAAGTGACAAACTCTTTTAATCCTGCAAATCTACTAAAATTCCCAGTCAAATCTCTCCAATTTTTCCCCGGTGACTCCTATATTTGTACATTTGTTTTGCAGCACACACAGGGCCAACTACTGCAACAGTACAGATGTGAGAGGCAGCATCACAAGAACCAGCATGTCCTAGGGGCAGCCAAAAGAGCTGATGGAGGGAAATAACCCACTCACCCATCATATCCATCTCCTGGAAACCTCTCACAGTGTTTCTGCTTTACTTAATTTCTTTTGCTTTCCTTTTTTTTCCCTTTACTAATTCCTCATGGGTATTTTTCCCTCTGAGACCCACTGCTGCAAGGCCAGAATTTGCTCTGAGCTTGCCAAAACACATACAATATAGAAATATCACTAGCATCAGGGCTGAGCCCTTCTGCTAAGCACTGGAGAAGAAAGGGCAATAAATACGAGCAGAGCCACAACAGGGGAAAAAAAATCTCATTTATGGATGGAGGAAACTTGGCACATAACACCAAGAGTTAAACTGCAATAAAATTCAAATGACCATTAGCAAAAATGTTCCTGGGAGTAAAAGGAAGATGTCTCCAGAGCTGTAACAGAAACCAGGACAGACCTTGACCTCCAGCACATTTTGCACCAGTAAAACAAGGAATCACAAAAGTATCCCACCTCCTACTGCAAAAACAGGTTAACTAGTCCTAAGCACAAGCCATAGGTAGGGCTCTGCTGATAACACAGACACTGCACAAGAGAAACCAACAGCAAACCCATGTGTTTAAGGTCTGCCTTGATGTTCTGAGCTAAGACTCACAATCTGCATCCGAACAGTGGCATTGCCCAGGAAATACCTTGGTGACAACTTTGGTGCCACCTTATTTAAACCTTAATTTAAAATGCTAACTTCATAATGAGTGGAACAAAACTGTGTAAAAACATTTCCCACTCTAATCCTGGTTTGATCCCCCCCAGTATGGCCTTCTTTTGTAATTACATCCCTTTGTGATCTCACTCTAATGCCTTGTATTGTGACCCATAAAATAATCAGCCCCCTTTGTCTCTCCCTAATCCTTTTAGACTTCCTTCTTGTCTCTACACTCCTATAAATGCTGCCATTATTTGGGCTCAGCAGCTCTTCCCACCACCCCAGAGCCTGGAAAGCAGGCTGCAGGTTAAACCCTGAATATATTCTGTGCAGAGGAGCTGAAACGATGGGAAGATCTTTGCTGCTTTAAAATCCCTGTGATTCCCAACCTCCTCCCCTAGCCACACAGCTTGGCAGGGAAATCAACCTGCAAGTTTGCATATGAACCAGCCTCCCCACTTCTATATCTTGCCAATGACCTGAAGACCTTTGGCCTCGAGGTCACAGGGGCCAGTGTGTTTGTGGGGACAGCGTGCTTGTCCCCAGGCTGGATGAGGGGAGCTCTGCTGCTGCTGTCTGCGGGGATCAATGCAGAGAGGAGTCACAACATCTGCCTTGCCTAAGCTATCAATCCAGCCCTCCTGCTGGCAGGGTAAGTGCCATGGACAGCCACACACAGTGGGATGGAGGAGCAGAATTTGGGACAGGATGCAGAAGGAAAGGGGGTCAGGGAGAAGAGAAGGGCACAGGGATGTGTGCTGCTATGCTTAACTAAAAACCAGTCACCCTACAGCAAGACATAGTGAAGAAAATGTCTTTACAAGCTCAGATCTGTCCAGAGTTATTATCAGGTCCTACAGTACTTCAAATACTGGGCAGCTCCAATTCACCAAACTTCAAGAAATCTCTTTGGCTCTAAATTGCACCATTGACTTAATTCCCCTCTTTCCCTTTTTTTTGTTTTTAAGCATCAGATCAAACAGGGAAAATTGCTACTCTCAGGCTGGATACGTGCAGAGCCTGATCCGATACCCAGTTTGATGGTGATTTCCAATTAGTTGGTAACTGCTTGTTATTGAGTGATATAATCAATGGGTCTTACTCCACTGGCTGGGCTGTGATTTATGATGATGTGGAGCCAGGTCCATCAAATTACAGCATCAGCAAAAAGGGCTGGAAATGCCACGAGATGACACAATCAGAGCAAGTGAGGCCAAGTTAAGCAAAAGGTGGTGATGAGAAGAAAGGTGGCTGCGTTCTGGGGAGCCCACCTTCCTAAGGAGTGGACTCAGGATGTTACAAATACTCAGAGGGTATCTTCATCCACAGAGAGCCAAAGCATGTTCAGCTTCTGGCATGTACAGGGGAAATTCAGCTCCACAGAGACCTGTGAAGACACAGCCAAGCGGTGCCTCCAGAGAACACTGACTATGAAACTGATTTTAATTAAGACAGCTCAGAGTCATGCGAAACTACGGAACTGTCACTGAGAGACAGAAAAGATCTGTATCCAATAACCTGATCAGATTATAAAAACATGTTGCATTCCACAGCCTTTTAAACTAACACACCAGGGTTTGAACAGACACAGAAACAGCAACTGAAAGAATTCCAACCGGGGTGTTAGGCAGAGGGTAGAAATGCTGAGGGCAGAAATGTTCCCTGCTCAGCTCAGTCACACAAAGGCTTCTTGCACACTTGTGCTTGTTCAAAAGAAAGTTACACTACAAAAATATTATCAATGTTTTTAGCACCTGACCAGCCAATCCACGAACCAGCCAAGGTTCGCTTCCTTCTGCTAAGTATCTTTGATTAATAATGGTGACATACAGAAATACTCTGAAATTTAATTAAATCAATTTAATGAGTTAATTTTTAGGAGGAAGGGTTTAAGATGCACCCTTTGGTGAGGAAACTGCCAGCACCTTGAGCCCATCAGGGATGTGCGCGCAGGGGCTGAGAGCAGCATATTCTTCCAGTTAAATTTTACTCAATGCCAAGTGTTGAAGTAAATTTGAAACATAAAAATATGATATCCAGCCCACATTTCCTGAATGCAAATATGTACATTCCTCCGAGCCAAGAAGATTATATTCCAAGCAATAACACAAAGCCAGGGTCTGTAACGGTGATATGAGACTAACAGCCTGCCTTTGAAGACAGCGAAAAGTGCAACAGAGCTCTCGAGGGGCTCCGCTCTGTCAGATCTCTTTTATTCCTCAGTAGCACGGCCTTGATCAACTTTCAAGATTTTTGTTTGTGAAAGGTTTTTATTTCTCCTTTGCTTTTGTGTTCAGATGTCAGGCTCAGAGGGAAGAAGAGATCAGCACTGGGATGAGGTTTTACCCACTGGCAGTATTTACTCTGCTCCGCAAAGGTCTGCTTAGCGCTTGGGTTTTTTTCCCTTCCAGGCAGACAGCACCCATTCCTTCAATGCAAAGGTCCCTAAAATGGGGATAATTACTCTTCTCCTTTGACTTGCTGATTGGGACTTGAAGCAAGGAAGATCACTATCTCTTGTGTGTAACCACCCCTGAGACTTGGGGGCTCGTAGTACAACTGTGATTCATTCTCAGGAGATTTCATCTACGATTAAGCAGAGTCCTAAGTGCAACTGTGCGTTCCTGCGGCTCAGGCACAGCAGGGGAGCTTGCCCTGAGCAGCAGGTTACATTTGCCCACAACATCCTGTTTTATTCCCATTATCTGCAGGCACCTGTGGCATCAAGGCCATGGGGCCCCCTGTTTGTGCTGGCTTCACCCAGACCTCTTCTCAGGGCTGGCAACAAACCAAGCCTGAAGCTAGAATAGAGTCCAGAGCATTTTCAACACAATCCCTCTTTCATTTTGATTCATGTGAAACTACGGCTACAAAAGGAAACGCTATTCAGAGACACACAGCACATCACATACATATTGATGCAGGAGCCAAGATAACAGTGTTTATTGACAATTCACAATCTCAAAGGTAATTCCTCTGGCTCTCATGTCTCCAGTTTACAGGTCCAAGAAGTTTGGCATTGTGCTAGTGCATGAGTCGGCTTCCAACTCATAAATGCCACAGCCATTCACCAAAAGTGCTCCAAGGTTTAGCACCACAAGACTGACAAGTTTGAGATCCAGCTGCTAATCTGGCAAGGCCCCAAAGCCCTTGGCTCCTGGACAATGTCACTTCTTACACTCCTGAAAAGCTAGGTTTGCAGATGGCCACTTCATGCACTCGGGAATTGTTATACACAAGGGCTGGAGTGTTCCCTTGGTGGGCTGCCAGCCGGCTCTGGCACTGTGGGGAGCGGGTGGCAGCATTCCAAAAGGCCCCCCAGTTTGGGAAATGCAGACAAGACCTCAGCCCCAGACTTTGCCTTAGACTTTTCCTGCTTTGCACCAAAAAATCATGGTGATATTTGCAATTGCAACAGACACATTAGTAAGTTGCTTGCACAGAAAGAAGAGCAGTAGCCATCTCCCAAACAAGCTGGAGAGCCCTTCAGCAAAACTTAACAAACCAGTGTTCCTCCAGGTCTCATGGCTGTACCACGCACCCATCCTCACACTCACACAGAAATTACATCCAGCAGCAACTTAGGGTTGAATGCAAAAAGGATCAGAGACTGCACTCCCAGAGCCCCTAGACAGTCTGTGGGCAAAGCAGGCCACAACCACAACAGAGACAGAAACCACCACGGACCCCCCAGCTCTGCCATCAGTCCTGGGACAAACATCAAGCAGCAACCAGAGCTGACAAGGGAGAACCAAGAGATCCAACAGGACCAACTGCTCAGGCCAGGGCAATGCAATGGGCTAACACCAGGTAGTGTGCAGAGCTGGAGTCACAGCCTGCCCTGGAATTCTTCCTCCCCCAGCTTTAAATTTCATTCCCTCATTGGCATTTTCATCTCTCTCCTCCCGTAGGCTCCCCCATCAGACAATCTGTCTGGTGCTGTTAGCCTTGCCCCCAAAGGCACTGCCACACCGGGTAGTAAATAAGACCTTGCTCCTCTACACTGCCAGCATTAAATAACAAAATGAAAGATACCATGACCTTCAGGAGGTCTTTGCCTATGGTTTGGGAAGCACTGCCTGCCAAGCATAGCCCAGCTGTGCTGCACAGCCAAGGGGCTTCCAAACTCACTGCAGGAGATACACAAACCACAGACTACTTCACCACATGATTTTAATGTAACTTATACCTCCAACACAGAATTTGCTGTTAGAAGGTGGTTTTTAGTTTCCTACCTAAGAAAACTGATGAGCTTTTCTTTCACACTTGGACAGCTACACATATTACATGCCAGGCACATTTCAACACCAGCTCTAAGGTTTTTCTCTCTTCCCTCTCTTTAATTCCCTCCTCCATGAAAACCCAGCACTCACCATGCTGCCCTCCTGCTTCCCAACAGAACCAGTGTCCCTTGTGGGATTGCCCAGTGAGGTGGGGGTGGGACAGTGCCCGTACTTACTCGCTGCCTGGATCTTGGCCTTCCGGCTCACCACCAGCCCGTAGTGGTTCTGTGCCATGCAGTCGTACTCGCCTTCATCCGAGGACCCATCTCCCCGCACCCTCTGGAAGCGGGAGACGTAGAGAGACCCGTTGGCCAACATAAAGGCATTCTCACTGTCCACGATCATCACGCCGTTCTTGCGCCACGTGATGGTGATGGGCTGGATGCCCTCCACCTGGCAGTAGAGGATCAAGGGTTGCTCCTGCACAGCTATGTCATCACTAGGCTCCACAACGAATGCCAGCTCGGAGGAACGGCCAAAATCTAGAATGAAGAGAATAGGGCAGAGTCAGCAGCATGTCCAGGAGCAGCAGCAAGGGTCAACTGCTATGGCAAGAAACAGGGGATGATGGAAACATTTTGGATGTGCTACAAAGTGCAAGTGTTTTGGAGAAACACAAAACCCACGGGCAGGCGTTGCCTCCCAAGACCTTACTCTCTGAACTTCAGGGTGCAATTTCTTAAAGCACAACCACAGGCAAAGTCCTTCAAGGCTGCCTTGGGAGGCTCCAGTGAAGGGGACAGGCAGGCACAGCCCCTCAGCAGCTTGCCAAACCCTAGCTCCACTCCATACTCCCCTGAAGATTGCCTTTTCACCTCCCACTGCAGGTGTGCAGCATTAGACAACTAAAACTTGCACAAGCACAGGGCGTCAGCCATTCCCAGCCCAGGGGCAGAAAGTGCCCACCGGTGCTGAAGAGCCATTCCTCTCCCCACATAACCAGGCAGAGGGGCTGTGCTGTGCCCCAGACCTGTTTGCAGCACAGCTGGCAGGGGTGAGGAGGGGATCAGCAGCTCCCGATTCAGACCATATTGCCACCGGCATCTCCCCGACACTCCTCCTGCTTGGCAGAGCAGGAGGCTGTTTGCCTCTCGCACACAACACCGTGCCCTTCTGTTGCTTTGGTCTCTCTCACGCTGTAACAGGCAAAGCATGGTGCTATTCAGCCCTTAATGAAGAGCAAGTTAAGCACTGAAATACAAATGCACAATGTTCCGGCTCAGCCACACAAAAGGTTTCTTGCAAAGCAATTACGCTAAACGATGTCCGCAAGAGACAAGTTATTGCAGAATTTGTACCAACAATAGGCTAACCCTCACTTCCCCTCACACAGATACATCCCAATTTACTTCTTTTGCCAACAGAACGTTTAAACGCTGTATCTTCGGCATGTTATGCTTCACTTGGTCACAGCACACCTTTTGAGGATATAATTTGCCCTACAGTCATGATCAGACACTACAGAAGATGACAGAAACAGAACTATTGCTTAAAGATTGGCCAAAATATATGCAGACATGAAAGACAGAAANTATGGAGAAAGCCTTTCTAACAGTTCACTTGTACATTGGCCCTTCAAGGGGTGTTTTCTCAACCTGTGACACAGCTCCTTTTCTCTTTCACAGGCTCAGTGGAACCAACTCCACAGATGCTCACAGAACTGGGATGCACACATGCAATATTTCTTGGCAAACACCAGCCACAGCACAGGCTTTGCAATGCCTGTCCCTCATATAGATCCCACTAAGGATAGGATCCCCCCACATCAGGCTCAAAAGCAGGGTGGAGGGCAGACTGTTAATGCATGGTAAGAATAACAGAGATGAGAAGAGGCCGTTACACTAAAGAAAGAGAAGGAAAAAAAGTCTGTCTTTTCTGCTGTGCAAACCCAGTGAGATTTTTTTTCTTTCTTTCTGTAAATCCCCACTGCTTTCTACGGCAACTTAAATTGGATTACGGGGGATAAACATTGAGTGCAACCTGAGCCGAGGCAGATGGACGGAGCAGACAAAGGCAGCAGTGGTACTGCAGGGCCAGGCCAAAGGTACTGCCAACAAGGTATGAGTGTGTGCAAGAAATGGACAAACCCCACTTAGTGACAGGCACCTAAAACACACACTTTATTAACCCATTAAGTCTTAAAATGTCAGGCTAGCTCCAGCCATCTCGGTGATCTATCGCTCACTGTGACTCCTTTTTTATGAGATAGCCCTGGGGTCCTCTCAGCAAGTCAGACTGCAGCCAGCACAAACCCATCAATTACTTTTTTTTGGTGAAAATTAAGGAATTAGATGAATGCTCTGCATTTTTCTGCAAAGTGGCCAGAGTCTCAACACCATGCTGGGGCCCCATTCCCTGTGTGGGTGCTCTGGTGAGTTAGGTAGGATAAGGAGCCTTGTATCCTGATATTGAGCCAAGAGGGACTTCTGACTCCAGAAAGATTGAAGATTTCAGGATTTAGCCTAATGCGCAATCAGAAAAAAATCCATAATTAAATAAATGCCCCATCTTCCCCCAGCACCCCTGTACTCTTAGATAAAACAGATTATTATTATACGTACAATAAAAGGAAGAATCAACATAATTACATGCCCTTCCCACAATTGCTGTCATTATAACAACCATCATTAAGGCCTGTGATTGGAGATAATCATGTTTGCCTCCATAAACATTCGGTCTGCATCCTCACTCCAGGCTGCTCGAACTGCAGGAGTGATGACGCTCGGAATTCGGACTGTGGTCCTCAGACACTTGCTGGAGTGGGAACAGACACTGGTCCTGGGGTGTCCTTGGGCTGCACTCAAGAGCAGGACTGTGCCTTGAGGTGTGACACTGTGCAGCTGGTTTGTAACCTGTAGACACCTTGCAGTGTCCAGAAGCACCCAAATTGCAATTCAGCTCAGGTTTTTCTCATGGGTTGCTTATCAGACTTAAAGAAATCCTGCTGCCTCCTTACTGGAGTTTCAGGGCCGGGTGACCAACTAACCAGATGCTTGGGGAGAAGATAGTTCACCCCATCTGGGGATCTGGGAGAAGCCAAGCTCTGTCTTTCACCTGTCTCAAAGGCAGACTCTGAACACAGAGCCCTCTTTTCCCGGGATGCTCAGGATGAGAGACAAAGGCACAGATGCTCCCAGAGGAATCTCCATGGTGGGACAAGAAGGTTCCAGGTGTTTGTTCTAGAGGTCAGATCACAGGGGCCAGAGAGAGAGCACAGACAGGATAAGGAGGCAACGGTGGGAGAGAGGGACCCAATTCCATCAGCACAAAGAACTGATTGCAGTTAGCAGTGAGGCATGGAAGTGATGCTGCAAAGTTGGAAGTAAACGACACTCCAAAGGCACATGGAAACTGCAAAAGTGCAATTAATTGAGAGATAGCAAGGAAATTGCTGAGTCTGTGCACATTCACTCAGGGAGGCTGAAAGCCCCATCCCTCTCTAACAGCTGGCTGTGTATCCAAACCCTGCTAATCCCACACAACATCCCAGGTACCTCCCAAAACAGACTGTGAGGCAGCATGGCTCACAGCCACTCCCTGCTCGAGGCAGGAACTGTGCAGCTCTGCTCGTGGCAGCTCGAGTTTGCAGTTGGAGCCAGGGTGTCAGGCAGGCAGCTGAACAGCCCGCTTGTCTCAGCGCCGGCAGCACACGAGGGAAAACTGCTTTGCTTTCTGCAAAGGGATGGAGGGAGGAAGTGTGATTAGCTCTGACATAAAGGCCACAAGAAAATTACTGGAATCCTCATTCTACAAGTCTCCTTTTGAGAAACATTTACCATCTCCCTGAGCAATATAATATGTGACTATATGTGCAAATATTTAACAAAAACTACTTCCCCTATTGATCAAGCAGACACGCATACTCAGAGAAACCAATTAGCACTTGTGCTTTTGAACCAAGAGATTTATTTAGCGCTGAGAGAAAGAACTTCGAATTAATGGGAAGCTTAAAAGACACTTTGAAGTACATTTAAAAAAAAA
>VZTT01047132.1:3969-19223 GCA_013400855.1 Buphagus erythrorhynchus
GAAAAAGAAAAGGAAAAAAAAAAAAAAAAAAAAGTTCAGACCAACCCACAAACTCCTCTTTTAGGGTTCACATGGGTGGATTATGTTAAAGAGTTCTAGGGAAAATTTTATCTCCACCTTCCCTAGGTTGCCAATGGGGCACTTGTGCCCTTCTTAGGGGATGTTAAGCACTGAGTGATTTTCTCTCAGTACTTTGACATCAAAAGATATGACTTTGAATTTTAAAAAAATGTCACGGAAGAGTAACATGATACAAGACCTACGAGTGTGTTTTTAAAGGAAAAATACATTTTAAAATATTGCAAAAAATACCTTACTTGCTTTTTTACCACACACACAAAAAAATAAAGCTACATAAAATTCAACCTTAATTAAACATACAGCAGCAAATATTACAGTTACAGTTCAGATTTTAAACTGGTATTTAAATCTTTATTTATAGTAGTTTTCCACTACTATACATGATAGTGCTGCTTCTCAGGCCTACCTCTAAATTTTGTGTTAAATGGAACCATATCATTTTTGCCACTAAGATTTCTATGTGCTTGTATTATTCTGACCTGTGGTCCAACATTCTCTATTATTTAGCCTGGAATTTAGTTGCTGGAAGTTGTATTTTTAAAGAGTCATGGAGCACAACAGTACTTAGGCAAAGTGTGCTAGACTTAAACTGCAATCTACCTAAAGCAAACATAAAAACAAACCAAAAAAAAAGGAGAAAAAAAAGAAAAAGTCTGCAAGCTGAATTCAGAGACATGAACGGTATATATAAATGGTTTGAAGATGAATGAAATCCACATTGAATTCACCTATCTGAATAATCTTTTTATCCTCCCATGCCCTATCTGTGCAATTCCATGGTGTCATGACTGCATACATTTAGCAATTGAACTCGAAAATAAGCAATGGGGATGGTTGAGCATGACAGTCAATAGTTGTAGCTAAATATCAAACAGCAAGAACAGTGTACTCGGTAACAAAGAGCAAGTGGGCTTTTAAGCTGGGACCAGACTGAAATGGTGGCAAAAGGACACATCATATCCATTTAACCATGCTTGCAGGAACAAAGGGAACAAGGTTAGCTCAAACCAAAAATGGCATTGCTCTAAAACAAGCTGTGCTTTGTAAGCTGGAAGAATACAGAGTGAGTAGCCTAGGCATGCATTTTATTTGTGGCAGGCAGGTTATATATATATATATATGTTAGAATAAAAAAGAGCAAAAAAATATGTATGTATATAAAAGAAAGGTTTGAAATGCACATCATCACATCCAGCTAGACATCAGGAACTTCCTACTTACTTCCATATTGCTGTCTAGCGATCCTGCACTGCTGCGTCGCCCACGCTTGCCTGCCCAGGACATGCAACAGCAGAGATTAGAGACTGCGACACGACGGCGCCCACGCTGGCCACACAACCCCACAGCTTTAGGGCCAGCAGGGACAGCACCTCCCTGCACCTGCCTGGGCTTTAAGGGGTTCAGTGCTAATTTGGAGGGTGGTGGTTGTTGTTGTTGGGAATCAACTCGCATGAGCGGGGGGTGAGTTTTTTGTAGATTTGCACAATTCTCGAGGTACATGTGTTTGAGCAGGTTTAGTGCTGTGGTTGTGATGCTGAGCAGCAACGATTTTAAAGAGTTTGGTTTCCTGGAATCTAATTGGCCATGAGGACTTTTTATTTTTTTAAACATTGAGATGTACTTGTGGGGTGGCATTAACTTAAATGCAAAATCTAATGTTGAAATATTCTGAACTTCAGTGTGGGCATCGGTTTTATCACTTCATTGGTTTTATCACTTCATGGGTTTTATCACTTCATCAATTTTATCTCTTCATTGGTTTTATCACTTCATCAGTTTTATCATTTCATCGATTTTATCATTTCAATTTCAGCTTTGAACCTCAGTGGATTTCATACAATCTTCTTTCATGAGGTTTTAAAAAAACTAAACTTAATTTTTGATCAGTAAATCTGGAATCTGTCTTGACATTATGGCTAGATTTTGTTTGTTTAGATGTGCAGTGCTTTATCTTTAAGCATGTTGGATTTGTACTCCAACAGTCTCAAATTGCAAAGACATGTGCCTAAACCCACAGGTGAAACTCCAGACAGTTTGCCTAAAGAGCCAGAACACCTCAGTGGCTGTATAGGACACAGGATCCCAGATTTTCTTTGTCACTTCACAGCAGGGAAAATAGCATCTGGCTGAAGTGGAAATTCAGATTTTTAGAAGACAGCTTGTGGAACTTTGCTTTGCAAAGTTTCAGAATACTTTCCTGGCAAGGTGTAGAAACAAAGCTGAACTTTGAGGAGCCCTTAGGTGCTCAGAGCTTCCCTAAAATCTGTAGGGCTTTAGAAACCAAAGGTTTCTCAGCACTCTCTCCTTGCTTTCCTGCAAGGCCAAATATCAAAGACAATCTCCACCCTGCATTGGCACATTGCTGCCTTCAGGATCATCTACTCTGAGAGGTGGTTTTGAGGTAGAATGTGAGGATTTCAGCATCACTGAACCAATTAATGACATACCCTCATCACAGGCACCCCAAAAGCACCTGGGATCAGAACTAGGGAGCACTGGAACTGCTCATAGGACAATTCAGACCACCCAAAGGATCACTGTGATCAAAAACTACCACCTGCTGGATTTACAACCATAACATTGATCTGGTTGGTCATAGGACGCTGCCTTGTAGCGTACGAGCTACAGTTCCAGGCTACTGGAACATTTTCCCCTCTTATAAAGAGTTGCTCCCTAGTACAAACTCCTCTGCAGTGACATTAAACTGAGGGGAAGGCATATGTGGTCAAGGTGTTGTGTTTAACTTGTAAAATTTGGGATTTGGAACAATTCCCCTGGATGGACTCTTTGTCAAAAGCTCACTGTTTCATCTACAGCCAAACTCGAGCTGTACTCTTATGAGCACCCCAAGAAAAACTGGGTTTGATAATCCCTTACTTTGACTCCTAGTCAGGCTTTGATATTTTTCTGCTCTGATAATGGGATTAGTACTGATTAAACAATCCAATCACTCTTGCTTGCTGATGCAAACACACTGCGGCAGCCACCTCGGAACTTAGCAGTCAGGGTTGCAAATAAGACTGAGAGCTGACACAGGGCATTAAACGTGGCCAAAAATGAAGGAAAACACAACAATCCAATGCCTTTTGCATATGGCAGGAGTCACAGTCTGATCAAATAACCATGGACACAATAAATACAGACAGAGAGCGACAGATGGAATTTTGCTCAGAATAACTTCAGGGCAAAGTAGTACTTGCAAAGCCAAGAAAACAGGAAAATCCTACTTAAAATGCCTGTGATTTCCCTCAGATAGGCACCACTGCTGTATAGAGGCTTCATTCATTTTCTTAAAAACAAACTGAACCCAATTCTGTGCTGACATGCAGTATGATGGGAAGGCTACTCAGTAAACCCCCTGGAGCATTCCCCCTGCCAATGTGAGTTTATTCCAGACTTTTCCCTGGTCTTTGGGATGGCATCCCATCCCAGAAAAGGCCTCCCTAGAGCTCCAGCCTTCACATGCATCTCAGGGAAAAGGTGACTCTCAACTGGAATTGCATCTATGCATGTACTGGCAGGATAATCAGCAGCTGTGGTATAAAGCAAGGTGGTATTTATCAAATCTGAAGATTAATTTTGCTTAATATATTACGCTTACTTTAATTTTTTAAGGCAGTTAGGGCAGGCTTTAATTTATTTTATAAAATTAAACTTCAATTAATATTCCTTGTAAGAAATATCTTTAACTTACACAAGTGTATGTCCCATATATGAACATGCATTATATGGGGCTAAGGATATTTCAAATTTATAGTAGAAATATGAAGTGATTACAAGATTTTTACAAACTTGAACATGCCAAAAGAAAATTGAGCTTCATTAATAAAAGCCATTGCACCTTGCAGAATGGATGTGTGCAGGACATATCACAGGATGTCTGGGGATCTCACAGCTCAGGCTGCAGATCAGCTTGGTACATGGCAGACATTTCTCACTGTTGCTCTGTAGTTCTTGAAACTCTTCTGGGCCAGTGAGATAATTGATAGCTAAACACTGTATTATGATCTGGCTTTGTGTGTCTTGGGGTAAAAGGTTTGGAAAAAAGTTTTAATTAAATTACTCTTTCCAGTCATTAGAGAGACCACTTTTGGTGGGGGGGGAAAGACTCTTTGTCACCTTCATATTTTTGTCTTGTTTTCTGTGTGAAACAGGTACAGTCTTAAGATCTCACACTGAAATAGAGTATTTTAATCCTGGAAATACCTTTTGGTTTGGTTTGGTTTAATCTTTTTTGGTCTGTGGCTCTTTTAGACCAGCCCAGCTTCCAGTAATAAAACACTGTACTACGCTCACTTGGGCAGTATTACCTGGCTCTGCCAGTTGTGGGATACTGGGACAAACAAGAAAATTGCAATTTTTAAACCAGGTCAGTGTGTAAATATTATTCCCAACTTCCAGGTTAGGGATATGGGGATAAAGTTTGAATTCCACTGCAAACTCAATGTAAATCACTGGATTCCCCAGCAACTCAAAGTGGCTGGAATTCAAATTAAAGAACCTAAAATCAGTCCAGGAAAGTGGGAGAGAAAGAGAATGGGAAACACAACCAATCCAATCCTTCCTGCTCTGCTTTAGTGACCAAATCATTCTTTCTGTGGAACAGTGGCCATGAGGTGACATCACACTTTTCCCATCCTTCTGTAAACTCATAAAACTCAGCTTTAAATGCCTTAAAATTTGTCTGGCTTCTAATATTTTCATATAAATTAAGAATTTCCAGGTCTGGAAAAAATAAATTCAGTTCTTCCTTGACTATAGCTCAAGAATGTGCAATAAAAATGATACATTTCTCTTTAGAGAAAAAGAAAGCCCTAAATATTTTTGACACATTAGCATCTTGGAACACTTGGATGCCGCATTCTGTTTTATATTCCACGGAAAGAACTGTCAATCCACAAGGAACAACAGCATCTCTCAGATGAAGAGACCCTCAGCACACCCCTTCCACAGCTAGGAGTTGAGCTGTTGTGGCAAAGGCATGGAATCCTCAGGAAAGGATTCCTGATGGACAAATCCTGCTTTTCTGTGCATTTCCAGCTTAGAGGCAGAATCAGTCAGGATGTCAGCGTTTGTTAGATCCCAGAAGCTTCTGAATTGCCACTCAGAGAAATTTAAAGTCACTTTCCACAGCCTCCATTTACTGGGATGTCTGGGGGACAGCAATAGGGTTGTTTTCTTAAATAGTTCTGTCATGTACCTGTGCAGCCAAATGCTGTTCAGTCAAATTTCCCTTGACTGAATAAACAGTTTGAATTTTGGGTTTGCAGTGTTCATTGGAGATTTACCTACCTTCCTGCATAAATATGCAATCAGGCCATTTTTTCATGCTTGATAGATTTATTTCTGATTAAATGTAGAAAGGGTCTCCCTAAAAATCCACTTTCCTACAAGCCCACACACTCCTGTTCCTCTTCCTTGCTGATCCTGTGTTTCATTCACAAAAGGATTTAAGGCAACTTAACTCAGTTGTGTTTCAGAGAAACAATTTAATATGGGATAATCACTGGGGTGCAGTATCTTCCTAACTGAGAGAGATTTCTTTGCTTTTCTATGGATCACCTCTCCCACATTAAAAATAAAATTAGCCTCACGTGCAAGCTATTCCCTGAGAGAAGGCAGGAAAGATATGGATCATATCCCTGAAGTCACACCACCAAATAACAAAGCAAAAAACAGGCTAGTAATTTCTCAAGTCAGTTGCACTGCACAAGACCAAACAGAAGCTCTCCATAATTCTCAGCTGTTTCAAGTTAAAATTAAGTTTAGTTGGGTTTAACAAAGTCATTGATAAACCCTGCAGTCTGTGATTTCTACTTTTTGTCATGGAAAAAGGTTCTTTTCAGTAATAAGCATGCCAGCTGTAGGCATGCCCTGTGAAATGTGTTTGTGATTAGAAATGCTCGTTTGTTGAATTAAACCCATAATATGAATTCAAATACATGGCAGTGTTTGAAAGAGAGACATAAGTAATTCTGATGGAATGAAAAAATCAATCAGAAATCACATTTAGGGGTACAGATACCCACTGAACTCACATATTAACAATATGGTAGTTCTCATTCTAATGAAATAAAACCAAAACAACAGAAAAGGATGATGAAGTATCCTCAAATCTGAGAGGTAAGAGTGGTGAAGACTAGGGCTTGATCTAAAATCCACTGGAGCCAAGCAAGCACCAATATTCAACTTCAGCCTGATTTTGGATCAAGGGCCTAAGTCTTTTTAATGAAGCACATGGAGATGTGAGTATGAAAGCCTAAACAGAGAAGAAAAGAATTGAAAGAGCTCACTCTCTACATATTTGTATGCATATACATATACCCACAAAACACAGGCTATCATTTCAATTTACAATAATTTTATTTATTGCAGCATAGCTAAAATATCTTCTTTAGTTAAAAGAAAAGGAAATAAGTAGTGTCTACTACCAAAAATATACAGAATATTGAAATTAAGACTACAATGTACATCATCACTGCAATTGAAAGAACAAAGCAGAGTATGCAACACAGCCTATGAACTAAAAACCAAATAATTAAAAAAAAGTAGGGTTGCTACTATCCCTGGAAATACTTTCAGAATAGTGGACGTGGTGTTCAGATAACAGTTCTTGTCAGTGACAAGAATCTTTAACACTGGAAGATTACATACCAGGTGTGAGGCAAACCATCAAATAAAAACATGCCCAACTTCCCCTGGCTCACTTTGGGTAAAAATTCACACCACCACTGCTTTCCAGTCTTTAATCAGTTAATAAAACTTAAGACATATCAGTGGCTTTGTGGATTATCAGCATTCTTGTCCACCACGAGGGCTTCTTTGGTTCTATTATCAAGAGAACTTCACAACAACCTCTTTTTGCAAGAATTAGGAACTGTGTCTGAGTTACAAAACAAGAAAAGAGCATCAGGGACACACTGAGTTACACAGCTCTAGATAGAATTTAGTAGGGCTTCAGTCAATTTCATTCATCCAGGTGGTAACACAGGTACACTTGAGCACAGAACACACAGAGACCAGGAGCTTTCCTTCCCTTTCTAGGCCTACTATAGAGTAGGGGGAAAAAGCAAAGGAGATGAACAAAAATCAAGGTGAGTTAAAAAACTGAGTTACTCCTAGCACAAGTCAATCATTTCCATTTGATTAAAAACTTACAATTTTTCTTCTGTCTTCACTGTCCTTGAAAAGTTTCTATAGCAACCTACAACGGCTTAAATGCTTTCAAACAGTGGCCGCTTAACAGAACAAGGGTAAAAAAACAAACAGAAATTAACGACGAGCCGGGGGTGGGGGGGAAGGAGCTATTTGGAAGTGTGAGATTCCAACACTGCTATTTCTGGAGGCCCAGAGCGAGCTGGGCTCTGTGGGCATGGTGGAGGCAGCTGTGCATGCAGAGAGCCAGGGAGGAGAGGCAGCGCTTACCTGCTTCGGACAGGTCCCGCAGGGAGGAGCTGAGCGCGCTCCGCTTCAGCCCCTCGCCCCCGGCGTAGCTGTCATCCAGGCACGCCCTGGGCAGGGTCCCGTTCCCGGAGTCCTTCTTCAGGCTGGAGCACTGCGACATGCTGGGACGCACGACCCCCTTCTGCTTCTCCAGTTCGGCTGCAACACACACGGGGACTTTTACATTGGTGTTCATCGGGATAAAACAACCGAGAACATCCCTGTGTCTTGGAGTGGAGTGAACGCCAGACAGGAGCTTTGCCCCTCTATTGATACGTTAAGGTTTAGCTTTCATATTTTCTAGACTCTGTACTGCCTTAGTGGATAACTCTGAACTTCATATAAAGTGCTGGCAAGTTCTCTTCACAGTTTAGTCAGACAAAAATCTTTTTCCAGCCCCAGAATCAAGGACACCGCTGCAGCTTCAGCCCCAAAAAGTGCAAACAGCAGCGAATTGAGGAGAGAATCTGGGAGGATGGGACTGCAGAACCTGGAGCTGGAATTGGACAATGAACCCCAATATGGAAATGGACCCAAACTTATAAAAGTGTGAAAACTCATGACACACGGTCCGTCTTGGGTCCATCCTGGGTGTAGCCATGGCCAGGCTCTTGTACTGCCCTTGAAGGACTTTTAATAAATCCCTACTTTAACATTGTACAGCCTCTGTTCCAGGGAGCCTCTCTAGGTATCACTACCAACAGCTGGATATGGATCAGGACCTCTTTTGGAAAAATGGGATGAAATTTCATGTTTGGACACTCACGGGACTACCAACAAAATAAATCAGTTTGGACCATGGTTTCCTTATTGACTACAGGAATTGCAACATGGAAATGAAGAAAAAGTCCATGAAGCCTATTGGAAGGGCTATCATTGGGAATTTCAGCATGAGGTAAATTACCTCTAAAATTCTTGCTGTAATTTATGATACAAATCACAGATTCATCTGTCCTCTGTCCAAATTATCCCTAAAATTCTTACTGAAATTTATACTACAAATCACAGACCCAGCTCTCCTCTGTCCATTGTTATTTGCAGCTTGTCAGGACAAATTCCACTGCAGCTACACTGCAGTAAATAGGAGTCAATGAACTAAGGTGGGGCTTAAGGTATTAGTGGTTTTTTCCTCCTTCTTGAGGCAAAGTCATGGAAAAACCCACATTATTCAGAACTTTTAAGGAGTTCTAATCGTTGTACATATATTCAGAATTTTCTTAGTTTGATTAGCTGGAAAATGCTCTATTATATGTACCTTTGTACTTACACTCTATTCTGTGCTTTTCCATTTCTTGAACTTCTGCAATCGATTCCCTCAAATCATCTGTAAACTTCTTCCTGTCCTGAGGATTTGGTGCATTGAAATTTATGAGTACTTTGATATCTGCTCCTGGAACAGCTGACGTGAGCCGAATGCCATTGGGATAATCTGGAAGAAAAAGGCAAGAAAAACTAAGCTCTGATTATTACAGTTACTTTTCTTTTAATAAAAATACCCACTAAAACTGAAAGCTTTTTACTAATATTACCACAGAGGATACAAAGTCGGAGAAATAAAAGTCTGACAGCACAAAATTAGAATAAAAATCTCTAAGGTACATTGGAGCAGGTCAAGAGTCAAATACTGAACAAATATTGAGAGATATCTTTATGTAGCTGCTATCCTTAAGGTACAATATACAATATATATCAAAAACAGCAGAAAAAAAAAAAAAAAGCAAAAAGCTAAGGGGATAATTTTTCTTCCATGGAATAGATCCCATGATCTACCTTACCCACTTGTGACCAAAGTTTTGCGGAGCATAAAGGCTACTTGAAGACATTTCAAATGCTACGAATTGTCTTTTAACTCACCATTTGCAGGAAGACAAACAAACAGGTACAGATTTAGTATTTCCTATTAGACTGTGTTTCCTGTACATCCTACTTTCCTTTTTTTCTTTTAAATAAAGTTAAAAGTATTGGTGAAATCACATACTGAAAAAGTAAAAGGACTGATTTGGTTTTTTTACCCTTCTTTTGACCTGTATTATGGACTTTTATTAATAAAAGGCAGATTTTTCAGGAAACTCTCTTTTCTTCTTTTCTAGATATACTTCTGAAATTTTAACAGCTGGTCAAAAATATCTCCTGGGAGAGAAGGCTCATTTACAGAAAGATATTCAGAATGAAAGTATGTCCCACTGTAGAAAACAAATCAGTCTTTGCTTGAAGCAGAGACCTGGAGCAAGGGGGTGTAAGCAAACCTCACCGTGTGCATTTTAACTCAATGTTTTCTTTTACTCAGCTGTCTTCCCCTCTCGGTTTGCTAAAGCTCTCAAATATTGACTTTAATATTTGAGCCCAATCTCAAGGGCTCCCATGTACTAAAATCTCTCTCCCTCAAGAGCCAGCAGATGAAGTGAAGCACTCCCTCAAAGCCATGAGGTTTCAACAAGACTTCCAACTATTGAGAAACCAGTGCACATGCTTGGCTTTTTTAGGATACCTTAACTTTGGCTTTTTTAGGGGTACCTTAACTTTGGCTTTTTTTAAGGTACCTAAACTCCCAGATCAAAGCTGCAACTAAAAGTGAAGCAAGTCCATTTACAATCCTCAGGGAAAACAGAACAACTGCCCCGAGGCTCAAATGGTCCTGAGGAGAAGGAGGAAGGAAGGATTTGGGACTTTTGCTGAGATTTGCTGTCAATATCTCACACAGAAGCCAAGGGGTCCCAGTGCTGGGCAGGCTCAGGTGGGATGTTAGGAACACTGGCACAGGGAATGCAGCAAACAGCTCTACACCACTCCAGCGGAAAGAATAAAAATGTTTACAAAACCACACAAGGAAACCTGGCAACCCCAAAGTTACCAGGGCTGCCCCCACATACGAGATAAGAAGGAATTTCCACATAACAAATGCATAGATTTTATTACCAGAGGTACTTCTGTGCACTGTATTGATCAAGTATCAGGAAACCTTCACATCAGTATTTCTTGGTTTCAGTCACACTCTCTCCTAAGTGATCTGCTCCCCCTCTATATTTTGTTAGTGATTTTCCCTTATGGTCTATTTATTTATTAGAGATATGTGACATTGTTCTCCCTTTTGGAGCTCATCCATCCCTCAACATAATTGACTTCTATCATTAAAAGTCAATTATTCTATCACCAGTACTAGTTATTTGTTCAATCTCACCAGTAGCCAAACCAATATTTTTGCTGCTTCTGCTGTAGCAACACTGACTTTTATTCCCTTGAAACCAACCACACAGAGTTACTGATGGCTCTGGCCAAAACAGCCCAAAGCTTGCTGGGGCCAGGGGAGATCAAGAATATTGAATTTTACAAATCAAAGGGGACAAATACTTCTCTTTCCCAACCAGAAAATTGTGCATCCCACCTAAGAGGCACCAATATTAGAGTACAGTCTGTTCACTGATTCATTCACTGCAGTGAATTCAACTCAGAAGCCCTCCTGAAGTGCCTCAGTTAAAATGCCTCCAGTTTACTGGGAGGAATCCAAGCCTTTACATCTTGTTTCACTATAGAGATTTTTAAATTTATTAATTAGTGTTTCTACTTAGCATGCTTGTATTTTTAAAATACATTTTATTTAACATGGCATCAGAGATCCTTCTATTTTTAGTAGAATCCAGGACAGACGTATTTGGCCTTCCCCTCCAAAACTGTATTTTGTATCATATGATACATTCACAAGAGAGAGAGAATGCATGTGGAAGCAGAGAAATAATCTGTGGGCTACAGAGCTGCTGTGAGCTCTGCAAAACTTTCCCCTTGGAAATCTCCAGAGGCTTTGATTCAGTAACAGCAATGGATTTTTAGGGAGCACATTCTGAAGGACAAGGCAAAACCAAGAACCTTCTATGACAGAAAAGCACAGAAAATACTGCAGCTCACACTGGGCTGGACCCAATTCATCAGGGGATGAAGGTTTGGCCACAAACCATGAACTCAGTCAGGCTGTCTCCCTATGTACCACACCAGCAACTCTGCTCTGCTATCACTACTGATGCTATATTTGGGCTTAGAAGCAGGATTTTAGTAAATTATTTGGGTTTTTGTCTGCTAAGAAGCCCTAAAGATAAAAAGAATATTGGACTGATGCAGATTGGAAGAGACATAAAGAAAAGGTGTCAGCAAATGAAAGTTTATGCTTTGTATTTAAATTTGAGGTAGCATACATTATCTAGGCAAAGTTAAGCCATAAATCAGGAAAATAAATTAAATAGTGTTTTGAATTACAAATATCATTATAAGAGTCATTATTTATTATCACTCAGTTCCAGTTAACTGTACCACTGACTCAGCAACTGTACAACTGACTCAGATGTCCTTGTTTCTTGGCAATCCTTTTATTCTTTATAAGTAATCACAAACACATTTGGGGAGATTTGGCTTCTGACTACAACCAAAAAACTGTTTTATATACATCTTGTTTTAAACTTTAGAACTAAGTTAAATCCAGAGCAATTTTATTCCTAAACTCAGAATCAAGTTCTGTCCATCCCTTTTCATTTACAAAATTTTTGTTTTATTTATGAACCAAGAGGTCCTCTAAAAAGAGAGGAAATACTTACACTGGTTCTCAAAGAGAAGAACTTGCATTCCATAGAGGGAAAAGGACTGTCGAAAACTGTATGTAACAGAGTTCTTCTTCTTCTGAAAAATCTTGGTCACCTGAAAGGTATCAGATAAACAAAGTGAAATATTCTTTCTACTAAATGTGCCTGTGGAAAATTATTGCTCTGAAGAATTAGCATAAGAGAAAACATTTTACTTAAAATAAAGTTATAAATTTGTCTGAAAAAATGCACTTGCCTTTTTTTTTCATTTTTAAAAATGCTACTGCTGTATTTAATCTTCTGCTAATGAAAAAAACAAAGCTCTGCAGCATCATCTCTCTAAAGCAGAAGGGTTAATATTTTATCCAGACACAAAGCCTTTGAGTTCTCTCTCCTCCAGAACTCTACTTCTTGAAATTTCAAAACCAAAAATAATCCTGCATCCTTTCTGTGCTAGCAAAAAATGAAAATACATTTAAGTTATCCTTAAACCCCCCCAAATTTAGGTGCTATCACATTGACAAATTTGGTTTATATTATTCCCCAAACAGTTTGATAAAACTACTGATATCTGAGTAATAAGTAATAAAATGTGGAGGCAATAGCAGAAAACAATGAACCATCAGTTTCCATTCAAGCTCCCATTTACAACTCCTAGGTTATACTCAGAAGCAAAAGGGTTAATGTTTTTTATTTAATTCCTGGTTTTAAGGTCTGCAGGTATGTAAAAAACCACACACAATAAAACAATGTATATGAGGTGTGCTTTTTTCCTAATAAAACACAAGATATTTTGTGTAGTTCTCAGTTCTCAGGTAACAGCCAAGTGCATTCCAAGTGGAGTGCAACAAATTTTCCTATTTTTAGGAGTAAATCAGCCAAATAATTCCAAGCTGTCCTGAGTTCTGTGTGTCTGCTTTACAAAAGACTGGGTCAAGTTAAAGTCTGTGAGGGTAAGTGCATACTAAAAAGTAAAGTCAGCTGTAAAATCTATTTCAATAGATTCTATTCCTATTTCAATGCACAACCAGATCTGGTTTATAGAACATCTGAGGAATACAAAGTAGGATGTAATTTCGGTTTTCCACAAGTACCTTGAATTCATTATTCATGGAATAAATGTCTCTCTTTATCCTTTAGGGCAATGGGTGAACTGGACGTGAGGTTTTTTTCACTATAGTAAAAGCTACTGCATCAAATACCTTCTTACACAGTGTAGCCATCAATAAAAAACTTCACTTTAAAAGCAAATTATACAGAATTAAAAAAATTAAGATAGAAATCTCTTCATCCTCCCAGGATTGTTGGAATACAGGGTAATAGACATTTATTTTTAGGAATGCTCATGTACTTCATTGCCTGTGGTTTCACAGAGATAGGATTTCTGAATACCTCATTCTCTCTGCCTGGAAATACATACCACGAGAAGATCATTAAATAAAAATATTTCTCGTTGGTGCAATCCAAGCTTCTGAGGTTTATTTGGATCTGGAACTTCAAACAGCCTACAGTAGCAAACAAGCCTCCGGTGGGGGAGAGAGAGCACCTGCAATAATACAAAAACTCATGGTTCATATAACAACTTTTAGCCAAGAAAGAGCATTTGTCATACACAGAATCTTTTTTTTCTTTTTTTAATACTTTAAATATTTTTACCTCTAAGCCCAGTAGACCTTTTCATCAAAGGACCAACAAAAAGAACATAAAGAGTTTATGCCACAACTTGCAGGACATTCAAACTTCATCAAAGTTCTCTAAAATGCTCCCTAACAGCCTGCATCCCATACAGAATGGAAGCTCTACTGGGGATAGAGTTTTATTTTGTGAAATGATAGAAATGTTAAAGAACTTGAGATTAACCTTAGTGGAAGCTCAAAGCAAGGGATGGTTCCTTCCACAAGCATTTTTATCATCATTAAAAGAAAGGATGCAAAGCAAGTTTAGCTTTTGTGAGATGCTGTAGGTTACTTTTTGCCAGCTGAGTTAATTCAATTTGTTCATTCCTTAATGTCACCAAGAAAATGGTGACATCAGGACAAAGCAAACGCATTTTCAATCTGTATTATTTTCTCAAGCCAGCAGGAAAATCAAGACTGAGTTTCCATTTTCTTATTGGAAATGTCTGCTGAAGGTATCTCTGAAGCTGCTGAGTGAGACTTAATTTCTTTCAAATGCAAATGATGAGATCACCAAAAGAAAGCCATGAACTGATGTATTATAAGAATAGTTTTAGCTTTATTACTAACCATGGCTATAATTTAAATCTGGAATCAATATTTTCAATGTTCATCTACCATTCAGAAGTGAACTTTAACTGGCAGTATCTTTCCACAGTATCATTCAATTCCCAAATGGAGCAGAAAGAATAAACACGCCACAGCTCAAGTTAAAAGGTGAGGTGCAAACTCTGATGTTAATTATTTGTTTCTTCTTTACTGGCTAATTTCTGTAGTGATAATAACATTTCAAATAAATAAAAACTGTACTAAAAAGATCTAGAAGACCCTTGGCAATAAATTAAGAAGCCTCTGGGAAATACATTTTTAAGAAAATCTTTATACTTTGGAGAATGTTTACTATAACACCATGAAAATGTTGCCTGAAAAACATCAGTAATTTAAAATTTTAAAATGTAACAGAATGTCTTATTTCCAGTTTAGGAAAATGCTGTCAGTTACAATGACTATAAATTTTGAAGGAGTAAGAGAGAAATACCTACACAACCAAGTCCATGGTGGAGAGATCCAATCTACAGTAGAAAGACATATACAAGTTGATTAAACTTCAGAGAAACACAGAACTGTATCATAGCAAGTAAACATGGCACGATCTGACTATGACTAAATGCCTATAAAGTAAAAACAAATAGAGCTATCAATAAAGACTCTTGCCCGGTTCCCTCACTTCCTTGTACACAGTTAAAAAGTCTCCCACCAGAAGAATCCTTCAAGCTAGGGCTCCACCAAGGGCATTGTTTTCTTAATCCCATTTAATTTACAAGGTCAGGATTAGTTTTAGGATTTGAACTGTCACATGTCTGAATAAAAAAAGAAACATGGAAAAAAACCATCTCCCACAGAAGCCTATATATAAATCTAAATCCTCAATTACAGAAACAAAGTTCCATATTAAGTGCCTGAATACTGACTTCAGAATATTTATTTC